>VWPU01016051.1:0-240640 GCA_013398955.1 Callaeas wilsoni
GAGACACAGGGCCAGCCTTGGGATGCAGGGAGCTGCTCCCAAGGGCCTGCGGTGTCTCATAGCCCCCTCCGAGGCTGTCTGAACTTCCTCTGGAAATGACGGCTTAGCTACGCCACCAACAGGTGCCTTGTGGCATGCGGCTGTATCCAGGTGAGCCCGAGGCAGACCGTGGCAGGACTTACCCTCCCCTCTCTACCACTGATAGTTGGTGCAGATATGGAGAAGATAACCCAGGGGCTGAAAGGCCCAGCAAGGGGTCATCTCTGGCGCCAAAAGGGCTCAAGCCCCAGCTAAGAATCAACATCTTAGTCTGGAGAGCAGATGTGGAAAGAGATAACAGAGATATTCTTGACTGAGAGACACTGTTTTACAAACTATAAAAGATACACGAGTTTTCACGGAGGCAGAAGCCTTCTACACACACACCCTGAGAGTGTGGGGGACTTCTCCCTGGAGTTTGGACGCAGATTCCGTGATTACTTTCCTGGGAATTGAGGGAAAGGATCTCGATGTGTGCCCCACCAACAACTGATGGTAAGATACATTCGATCCTAAATTATATTTTTTCTTTGCTAGCTGTAAAATTAATGGTACCTTGAACCTTGCGCTGTATATATCTGCTAGTAGTTTCTTTTTATTCTTATTCCTATGTAGTATATCGTTTGTTTTAAGTCTTATGTCTGTTAGCTTTGTGTCTATTAAATAAATAGTTCATTCTATAATAGACCGAATCAGCCATTATTAAAGAACTTGCGAGCGAAAGTGGGTCTTGAGGTGCTGGCCACCCGAATAAAGCTACTGCCTGCTGCCAGAGGGCTGGGCAAAAGGCAGAGACTTACCTAAAACACTCACTTCCATTCTCAACACAGACATCACCCCACTCCATCCTGCCTCTTCCCACAGAGAGGAAAGCTGGTGCATAGGCTGCAGGAGCATGGCTTTACACTGCGGCAGCTACCTGCCTAATGATTTTGACATAGCCTAAGTCTGTATATCTCTTGATCTATTAAAGCTGTTTTTGTCAGGTCAAAATATTTTTATTTTCCCTTCAGAAGAAGCTTAGCTCGCTTAAAGCAGCCCATAAAGCTTTTTTACTGACTTTTCCCCGCTATTCAAAGTGTTCTTCCTTCAAGGGATGAGACAGTGAAATAGTTTCTTGCTGCTACAGTAACTCAGAAGGAAGGGGAAAAACTGTGAGAGTGAGCTGTCAGCTGGGTGACCCCATCATCTCAGTAGCTGTCTGTGTTATGAAGCTTAGGCACAGAGAAGTAGTTTCCTTTTGGTGCAGGGAATAGATCAGATCCGAGAAAGGGTCTCCTGTCTCTTTGCTGGCCTCTTTTGGGAACCTCAGACTATGAGGAAAACTCTGTCCTTTTCTCTCTACCTGTCAACACACTTGCCCTCTGCAGTAGGATCTTTTTGGCATTGCTGTGATGAATTTCTTTTCAGGAATGATTTCAGAGGCAGGAAGAGATCTTTGTGTGTCTCCTGCAGCACATCCAAGGCTCCTACCTACTCCCCTGCTCAGTGATGACCCCTCAGGAGCTGCTCCTCTCTGGCTCTCTGCTGAGTTGCTGACATCTAAAAGATACTAAACACACTGGGCTGTCAAGGACTGAACACACTGGACTGCCGAGGACTGAACAAAAGCATTTTACAGCTCCAACTGAGTTATTGAAAGGGGTTTCTATCTATAACACTTTTGGGTTTGTGTGTGTGTCGCATTTGTATATATCCTTGCGTAGGGTTAATAGATGCACTTTGGAGATAGCTCCTCACAACAAATTAATGAGACATTTCAAGACAGAATTCTTACCAGCTAATTAAATTACCTGCCTAGCTTACTAGAATTAATCACTGGTCTCCCAATATATTTGTGTAAACAGACAGATTTTCATGTAAATTAAGTGATGCTTGAGATGGCTGATGAATCTCTGTTGTTTGGTGGTTCTAATACTTAGTACAGAAGAGAAGATAAAATTACTAGAAATCGTTCTTTATTACTGCTACCTCATATTCATACTACTTTACCAGTTTCTATAACTATATATCACACAATGGGGTTAGTCTGCTCCCTCAGAGGAAAAAAAAAGAGATCTCTTGTAAAGTCTGATTTCTGTCATTTAATAGTCAAGCATGAGAGCAACTGTAGCTGTCACAGAAATGAGTTTTGGAGAATTTAAGAGACTTAAATTATGGAAGTCCTTTGTTGGAAATCTATATTTTTCCAGAAGGTTATAACAATGAAAAACAACAACAACAACAAAAAACTATTTTATAGTTATATTTTAGACCTGAATAACAGAGGTCTTAAACATTTCTCTCGAATCCATTCACTGCTTTCAGGGATGACCACTCTAGTAGAGGAGAGAAATGTTTTAAGATTTTCTATCAAGAAAGATGCTAGAATAGGAAAGAAGAAAACTGGATTCTTTCTCCATCCCTCTTTCCAATTCAGCTGCTGAGCCACTTTGTCCTAAGTGCCTGTTGCTGTTTGCTCCCTGTATCATCAATTGCAATGTTCACCTCCTGCAAATGCTCTTTTACTTCCTATAAGGAGTGAGAGACCTAGAAGAATGGAGTAAAATAAGATTATCTTAGTTTACTGCCCTGAGACAAACTATAAAATTCAAATTGATTTAATACAATTTAAACTTTTTCAATTATATTATGAAGGATGAACATATGTATATACCTATGTATACCTAAGTAATTTCTCATGTGCAAAAACAATTCCTAGGGCAGGAATTTAATATAGTTTCTGGTTTTACATTTTCACTAAACCTAAAGATCCACATCTGAAAATCTTCTCTCAGCAGCTGTATTGACACTGAGCAATTCAGCCCTGGATACAGATGATGGAATTGCTTTTGCTCCAGCAAATGTTGGAAATCCACTCCTTGAATACTTAGGTATAAGGCTGAGCTGGATTTGTTCCTGTGTAGAACTGCCAGGTTAAGGAATGAAAATTCAAGACAGGCATAAGTCCCAGGATGGGGTTGCATAGTCCTTCTCACAATGCCTGTTCTGCTGCTGCTTGCGTGTGGTGGATCAGCTTTAGAGTTATTACAGGTAGAGGGGAAGTTCAGCCAAGGATGATGGAATGATTAAATTATTGATTCCCTCTTCATCTGAAACGTGCCATTGATCTCAAATATTTGTTCAATTGCAAGGTTTCCTGTATTTCCATTTTCCTGAAAGCTCCAGCATAAGCAGGATCAAAGACTGTGCTTTCACATAAATGGTTTCCTTCATGGAACATTATTTTTAATGCATTCCTATCCCAGAACATTCAGAGCCATACTTAAATTACTTTACTTTTCTTAGTGATGTTTTGCTTTTAAAGATTCATATGTACTGTCTCTCCCAGGTTCATGAATTGTAGTCCTATGTCTGAATATATTTCTGTGGCTTTCAGAGGTCAGTTTATAACATGCAAAGTTCATGAATGCAGAATGGTTAGGCACCACTGCTGTCAGAAATATTTGGGCTGTTTACTTTTTGTCAGCTAAAGGACACAGTGTGGAGTACCAGACCTCACCTGCACTGATCTTCCAAGAGGGCTGGCTTTGTTTTAGAGCTTGAATCCCATTTCTTCCCTTTTTCTGTTTGTTTTAGAATATTTACACAGCAAAATCCTGCTGCTCTAAGACTTTTTCTTAAGAGTAACAAGGAATTGCCTTTACTCTTGCAAGATGTATTCTGAGCTCCCTAGCAGCATTTCACTGCACCTTTTCCAGTATCAGTGGTGTGGTTTTTTCCCTTAGGTCAATCTGATCAAAGTGTCATACAGTATCCCAAATAAGGTTTTCTTACTGTGACAAATGTTGTCATCAGTGCTTCCTTGTCTTCACTGAAATTACCTTGCTTGATCCAGCCTGGGTTTGCATTTTCCTCTTATTCATCCTTTTTCTCATGTGAGAAACAGCTCCTTAATAATGCTGCCATGTGATATCTGTTCTGTTTATGTCTTATTTAATTTCCTTTTGTGTGTTTTCTGCTTGACTAATTACTATGCCTTTCAAGCACTTCACTGAAATAGACTGAGAACTTAAGCATCACACATATTCACCACCAAAAACCCCCCAAATCTTAACCAAACACAAAAAAATTCATGTGCATTCTCTTATTAATGAAAGCAAGATTGTTTTTAGCCAAGTTTAACAAGGGCAGGATGCACTGTAATTAAATTGCTGTAATATTCCAAGGAATTATGATGAGGTATAAGGTAACATTGGTACTGTCTACTCAGGCTGCTTAGGCATCTTAATTAAACTGTGATTTAAAAGACCACAGGAGTGTGATTCTAGAGGCTATGCTCTGTGAAGGCAATGAAAACAAACAAGCACCTTTGAGGTGCTCAGTCAGGCATGCTGGTGCCTCGAGTAGGCTCAACTCAAATCCTCTCCCTGGTGCCCACCATGGAACAGCACTGGCTCCAAGCTAGCACCAAGTTCATCCTTTGTGAAAATTAAAGAAGTGTTTTCCACACGGAGGGACACAAGGGCTTATGAGTTTCAAATATAATATAAAATAATGTAGATATTAAAGCATTTCAATTATTCCTGTACCTTGCTTCCATGAATCCTCTTGTTTCTGTGAGATGTTTCTAACTCAAGATATCCTGTCCACTTGGGCTGATATTTCTTCGGTGCTGACTGAAATTGGCTTAACTTTTAATGTAAAAGTACAAAACATGGATCATTTTTTAATAAAGCTTTTCTGTGTGTATTCCTTAAAGACTTGTGGGATGTGATAGTGTTGAAAGACAAGACAGAACAGTTAAAATGAAATATTTAAAAAATCTCTGAAGATTTTATTTTCACTTTTCTTTCAAAGTGATCAAGTGGGAAAACACAATAATCTGATTATTGTGTTTATAATGACTGATTATTTCTTCCATTAATAACCAATTGACTATACCGTTCAGAAGATCTGTCCACTTTGCCCTTTTTTGTGTGTTTTTGCCAACCAATCTGTTGTCTTCAGCTTATTTCCTGGCAATAAAATTAACTAGTTTGGGTTTTTTTTTTTACTCTACTCTCAATAAGGTCAATCCCTCTGTTCACCTGACACAGGTTATAAGTCCTACTACAGCCCTTTTGATCATAACACCAGGATTATTGACAAGCTGCCAAAACATGGGTTATAGCTAGTGCTTTTCAGGGCTTCAGTATTGACTATATGCCCTACCAACAAAGCAGCATCATCATAATAATTTCAATTCCCAAGAGAACAGGTTGCAGGTCCCAAGCAGTGAATGACTGCCAGACTGAGCCATGTGGCAGAAATAGCTGTCTTTAAAAATGCAGTAAAGTAATAACGGCTGTGAACAATTATGTTTCAATGTGGAATTTTAGAAGAATAAGGCCCATCAAGGTTTCTGAAATATGACACTGAGCAGCTTCATTTTCCACTGCAGACCTTTTGAAATAAATGCTCTTAATAACTCTTGCTTCTTTTCTCCTGGTCTGCAGAAAAGACAAAAATTCATCTCAGTTTTGTAACATATATACTGTGTCTATAAAACAATTTGTCACAAATCAACACAATGTTCTTGTGTTGTTGGGTCTAGCAATATCTGCTAACATTCACCAGTAAGGAGGTTTTAACTAGCAGTTTAATAAAAGGATGGAGCCTAGATGGATGAAGAATGTAAACAGCCTGGAAAGTAGAGTCCTTGGACACTGGATGCATTCAAAGATTGATGGCTCAGGACTGTTTCCAGCCTTGACTGTAGTTTCCAGGCTCTATTTGAGAGACGTTAATATTTTAATTATTGGTTTCTTGACTACCTCCTTGCCCAGGCTACAGAGAGAAAGAATGATGATCTACATCATGTTTCCTTCTCTTATCTTTGAAAAAAGTCTATTGAAAACGTCACACTGTGCCTATTTTCCTGGGCTTTTGAGTAAATATAAAGAGGAGGAAATTTGTCCATTCTTGTATTGGAAAGATGCAATTGAGTACATCAGTAGCTGAATGCTATAAAAAGTTTAATGTGTATTTAAGCTGGTAGCAAAGGCCCAAGTTTAGGTAATACCAGCTGCCCCATAAATAAAATACTGTGGGTGGCTATGTATTGGGTGCTTGACACTGAAACTCAGGCCGTCTGGAGCTCTAACCTTTATTCATTGCTCAGCTCATCTTTAATCTCTACTTTTAAAAATAAAGATACCATTTTCTATAAGGTAGAACTTTTACTGCTGAAAGTGATGTATGAGCTCTCCTAATTTAGGGAACACATACGATTTTAGGGCCAATGCATTGCTTTTCCTCTCAAAATACCAAGGTTCTTTACAGACAACTAAGCTGAACGAAGCAGGGCATTCACTGCCTTGTTACCCTTGTTAATGGTACCTCTAAGTGCAGGGCATTTTGACTGACTCTGACCATTTTTCCATATGAGATGCTAAATTTACTCTCAGACTGTTTCAGAAGCATCTCAGCTCCATGGTCTCAGGGAGTAAGCTAGAAGAAACGCACCTTGGTGGTTCATCAAATTCCCAGGAGATTTTCTAGAGATTCAGACTCTGGCTGCCATTTGTCTGTACCCTACAGCCAGCAGAAAACCAGCTTGAGCCATGCCTTGCATGGTGTGGGCTGATCCCTGGGTAAAGAGTCAAAGCAGCGAACTGTCTCAGAGTAGAGGAGAATTTGGACTGCGGCTGTGGCCGTGTATGTGGTTGTGGTTCCCTTTCCCACTGGGAAGAACAGGAGGGAATAAAGCAGCAGCTACATCAGGAGAGAGACTCTCCTCTGCTCTTCTGTGATACTCTGTGCAGCAATGACTAGTTTGAGACAGATATACAGAAAGAGGAATATCTGCCAAGGTAAAGGATTTCAGGGAGGTGTGTACAGTAACTCTCGGTGAAAAGATGTGATCAGAGGTGAATCAACACAGCACAGCACTGTGGAGAGTTGCTGGGATGAACCACACGAACTCATAGAGTTATTGGTGGAACTCCATCTATAGATTATTATAGGCCTGGTTATATACATTAGTCAGCTTGTTCACGAGCCACTTCGCAACTTACGATTGAATAACAGCTCTTATTACGCGTATAATAGTTAATACAGATTGGCTCTAGCTAAACAATCATGCTTTTTCTTCATTCTTTTCTTGTGGTACATGCTTCTGTTTTCCCATCCTGTCTTCCTATCTTGTTACTTTCCTACCAGTGACTTTGGTTCTTCTTTCTTGCTTATTCAGGATAATCAAGGTTGCTGAGGCCTAGGTTGTGCACATTCCAATGAGCAGTTCCTGTGAGAAACAGCTCTCAGTATCCATTTTCTCTGAGAAACTGCTCAACAATTACTGAAACCTGGGTTGTGCACGTAGCCCAGCTCTGTATGTCCTTGCTCAGCGAGCCATTCTTCTGCACAGCACAGCACACTCCTGCATCCCCAGGGACAGCAGGGGAGAGAGCACTGCCTTTTCCTCTGCCTTTAGTTTTGTTCATGGTTGCATGGCTTTGGTTATCATTTAAATAACATTAGAAGAGGGACAATTCAAAGTGAAATACTTGAAGCACTGATTTTAGTTCTCTGAAACGGGGCATATACATCTTTCAAATACCCAAGCCAAAGAGCCTGGTAAAGTCTCCAAATTCACATACGGTCTCTGCATAGGCTTCTGGCTTTACAAAAGCTTTAATAAAACTACAGGAAGGACCTACAGAATCATTCTGCTCCCATATGGCTGAGCTGGAAGTGTCACAACTCCTAAAAGCGTTTTATGAACCTCAGAGGCTCATATAACTTTTACCAAAATAATAATTTTTGAGTGGATTTCATTTGTTACTCTCCCTTTCACTCAAAAGAAAATATAGCATTAGCGGAAGTCGCTTCTGAGCAATTACGGTTTTCTTCTCAAAAAAAATGCAAGACAAGAAAGCTCAAAGCAGTCTTGGGGCTTGACTATGTCCAGTGCTACATTGCAGTACAAATTGGCATCATAAATATTTCTGAGTCGGTGCAAATGAAAGGACAAAGACACTAAGTAAAAGGAGCTAAATCAACAATATTTGGAAATTAGATCCCCTCTATAGCCACAGAAAAATTTTATCCAGTTTTCAACTCCTTCCCAATCAATTTGAACTCTAACCTGGAGGGCTGAATATTTTGGAGGAGAGGTTAATACTTTAACCTGCATGCTGAGGCTGTCCATTAGCCATTTTCCATTGATTTTGGCCTGGCCACGTATTTGCAGGGACTGTTGAACTGATATTGCCAGGGAGCAGCTGGATGATGGTACAAGCAGCATCCATGACCTGGAGTTGAAGATCCTCATAGTTCTCCCCTAGACCGGTTTGCTCAATTATAAGCTTCTGATAGCAGCCAGACTTTTTAATTCAAATTACATTTTGGCAGGTTTTTTTGATCCCTCGTTAGATCTGAATGCCATGTGTAAAACACTAGCCTGAGTTGCCTAAGTGGGATCTGTTAGTTTACACAGTAACTGCTGTAACCTGGAGGCAACAATATTAGTTTAGCAGGTAAGAACAACTTACTCAGCATTCCTCACAGGCTGGAGAGGAGGAAAAGGCAGCTGACCCCAAATGCTTTAAAAATACCCCTCCTAGCAGTGATGTGCTAAAGTAAACACTGAGGGGAAAATGCTGTGAAACATTTTCGTCAAGGACCAGTGTAATAACAGAGCAGCTCGAGTTGGGGCTAATTAAATTGTTTTAGCTACCAAAGGGATGGGGTTTTCCAGCTGTGTGCAAGCAGCAATAACAAACTTTCCTTAGGGTGCAGATTCTTTCCTGGTTCTTTAGCTTCACACAGCTCAAATGTTATTCTTACTCATGACAGTCTCATCAGATATTTGGCTTCAGAAATGCTTGCCTGGCTGCATTAGCTATGGAAGAAAGCAAGGAGGGTGAATTAGATAAAAATCCAGTGTTCTTGACAGCAGTGGGGTTTTGGGGGTGCCGTGGGGTGGAGGGAGGATGTTCCTGGTAGCAGTTTTTCTGTGGGCTACTGTATATTCTTAGGAATTTCTTAAGCTGTATTCAGCCTGAATTTGAGATCCAGATTTTCTGCCTTTCGTGTATAGTTAATTCTTATTTGTGCAATTTTTTGAACTTCAGTATTTTCAAGATTGGCTAAAAAAATCAGGCTCCTTTTTCAGATGCTTGGTGGGTGACTAATATAGGATGGAATTATTGCTACAGTGTTGCTGCTCTTTGGACATCACTCCCTAGAAGTAAAGAGAGAAATGAAGGCTATTTATTAACAGCTCACTGTATATTGAAGAATGGCAAGAAATTATCATAGAGCAATACACAGGATAAAAGATGGAGAACTTTCAACTGTAGGACAGTCTATATACATATATATATTACATGCAGATAAATGTACAATTTAGTTTCCGATTTCAGTCATTAAGCAATTATACCTGATGAGTAAGCAGAGATTAGAGGGTCAGCTGTACTTTCTAAATTATACAGACAGCAACAGGGCTTCATTCATCATGGTAACTAAGATCTTCATTGTCCATGCTTTAGTGAATAATATGTCCAGGACAGGGAGTTGTAGCTTTACTCACTTGCCAACCCAGTCAGAGAGAGGGCAATGGAACTCTGAACCCTGAGTGACTGATGTTGCAATGAGTAAGTGCTTTTCATTGATAGCAACCTTGGGCTTTATATAGATTTTAAATGAGATTTGTTGAAGAGGGACAGGTGGAAGTATCAAAACACCACGGTACTTACTACAGAACATTAATTCCAATTTATTTGAGATTTTTCTTTTGTTAACTGGACATTTATATGCTTATAAGGTGTTATGAAAATCTGAATTTTCAGGGAAGGTATACAAATAAAGATATCTTCATCTGAAAAAAAATAAGTAGAGTCAAAATAAAGTGCTTAGGAAACATAGAATTCACTTTAACTACTAAGAAATACTAAAGCCTTCATAAGAACTGCAAACATGGCAAAACTGATAAAAGGATTCATGTTTCTGCAGTACTTAACACTTAAGAAGCTGATATGGAGTTGTTGAGAAATTGAAAGTCCTTCAGGTGCTTTTGATGAGGAACTTCAAAAGTTGAACCATTTTCCCCCTGCCTTGCATAAATTTCATAATTTCCATCGTTCCTCAAGTCAGCTCAGTGTGCAGCAGCAATGTCTGTAGGACCTGGGGAGTGGTTTGGGCTGCAAGTCCCCGTCACCCTTGGCTGGATCATGACTTGGGTGTTGGGAATGACCTGGTTAAGGTCTGCAAGATGCCACCAACAGCTCCTCCACTTGCTGCTGTTGTTTTATGACCAGCTGTTCCTTTCCAGCTGACTGGTGAGTGCTGAGGGGAGCCAGGGCAGAGGTCCCAGCGAGTCTGAATGGCCTTGCAGGAGGATGTTGTGTGTGCTTTCCGCTGCAGGAGAAACAAGCAGTGTGCTGAGAAAATTAATTGCATCCTTGAATGCTACAGCTCCAAATGAGATGATTTCTTTTAATTCTCTTTTCCCAGCAAACCCACTTAAGCATCGCATAGATGGAAAATTCTTGTAAGATGAATATGCAAACATCTCCCCCTCTCCCAGTCAGACCCAGTGAGATAATTTGGGGTTAGAATGGCATAAGCCTTATAATAGGCTTAAGATATTACATGCAGGACATCCATGACTCATTAGCTCATTGTTCTTCACTGATGTACAAAATCTTTCCCCTCATACAAGATATTTCTTAGCTGTCTATTATGTTGACATCTAAGCACTGACTCTTCAGTGTTCCTGCCTTATGTAACAGACAGCTTGGAATAGTCATGCAGATAAGTAGGGAATGACTCTACAATGCTGCTCATGCTTTGCACTACGCATGAACTCTTTTCTTCACTGTAAGTAGATAAAAGACAGCAAAGGTATAACCTCCAGTGAAATCAGCCCTGCTCTGGATGGCATCCCAGCAGTACTTTGGCACAAGAGAAAGGAATGTGCTTTTGTTCTCACAGAAACAACATCATAGCCAAAAAAACTACAGCTGCTCTGCCTCTGTGCTATTCTGGGTTTCTAAGAAATGTATATCTCATCTGTAAAACGTATTGGGTTAATTTTCTGTTCTATGCCACATTAGCAAAGCCTCATGTGAAAAGAGATGTTGGTATGAGTCATGGTACTTACAAGATGTTTGAGAACACATGAGAAAGCTCACATGAGATCAACAGCAGTTACCAGAGAAAACACTGAAGTACTTTTAGAGAGAGCTTTTAGAAGAGAAGATGGAGAAATGAGAAGAGAGTACACTTCAGTTACACACAGGCATACTTCATACTGAAAGGCACTGAAAGGACTGAATCCTTTGGCTATAAAGAAAAATGCATGGAAAGAAACATTCCTTGGAAGCTAATAAACAAACACAACACTTTTGGTTTAGGAAGTCGCAGGCCATACTAAGGTGAAGAGATATCTTGCAGAACTACCTCTGTGCTCAACCTGTTCTTTCATACAACCCCAAGTATTTCCTCTACCTAGATGAACATTCCATCTGACCCTGAATGGTTCCTGTTTTCATTTGTTGCCCTTCTCTCAAATAATACTGTCTGATAGCAAGTGTACTTAACAAGCACATTGCTTCATCTGTCACTGAGGCAGTCCAGGAATCAGGCCACTGTCATGAGTGGTTTGTGTTCAAGTAATCTATTTTTCTTCTGCTCTAAGACTGTACTTTTTTTCCTTTTGTGGCTTGCCTGGCCTTCTCCTACATCTATCACATCTTACTAGATCTCAGAGATCTTCAGGGCTGTTTGCTGATACACAGGATGCCTAAGCTTTCTGGTACAGGCCTGTATTCTGGAATGGAGAATTTATTTTCTCAGTAATCTGGACATTACAGTTTGACTGCAAAGTACGTTTTGATGCATTCCTCGATATTTGTCTCATGTCAGTCTTTCTAGCACACTTCAGTAGAATTGAGGTTTCTTTCTGTTCATCAGACAGATGGAAGGAAAAATGTTATGAATAGCTGTAAATGTTTGTCTTACGTGTTTCATACAGTTCTCTCCAGACTTTCTTAAAAGGGACGTGAAAATTTATTGTCCAATGATCTCAGTGTTCTCCCATCTTATATATTTCTGGAAGGGTTACGGTTTTGTATTCTTATTCACTTGTCTTTCATTTAATACTACAATTCCTGCCTGGATAAGTTGTCAGTAATTGCAGTCCATTTCTTGCAGCATATGTGTAAAATAATAGTGCTGTTCCCTTGGAGCATGGGCTGAAAGCACTCTGGAGCAGCCTGCTTTTAAGAAATGCCCTCCAGTGATTTATGGCCATGTTCTACTTGAATGGCTTCCTGCTTCTGAAAGAGCTGGGTGAACTTTTCATGCACAAACATCACTGCAAGACATTTCTTTCAATTTTTGTCTCTCTTTATTCCATTCATGTTAGTGTCACTGAGAAAAAGTTAAGGCTGTCCCTTTCATAGGAAGATGCTTCAACTCTTGCCCCGGTGTCGTCACTTTTGTCTTTACCTTTTCATTCGCATCATAAGTGTTTTAGAATAGGTCACTAGTTCTCTGACATGTGGGAAAAGTGCATCAAGAGGAAGAAACCATGGTTGTTTCATTCTCTGGTCAATCAGTGCCTCAGGTTTTGCAAATACCTGTGGTTTATAGGAGATATTTTGAGGTTTTCAGGTTGGTTACCGAAGCAGGGTTCTCCACTGAGAATGGGAGCTGTGTAACGACAAACACCGATACGGTTAGATAGCGTTCTCATTTATTGCTCCAAACAAGCAGGATTATGTAGCATTTCCAACTAGTCACAAGTTGTCCATGCACTGTAACTAACTCTATGATTGGATACTTAGGTAAAATCAAGCCTGTCTACTGTCTACTAATTGGATAACATACGGCAAACAAGTGTCCTCCCTCCTCCCAGCTTGCAGTTATCCCATCCCGTTAAGCCTCCCTTTTTTCTCATGGAAACCCCAAGGACACTCTCAGCACTAAGTCATGTTAATCTCACAGCACTCAGGGCAAGCAGGCCCTGCTAAGTCTGGCTTGTTCACTGCGTTCAGATACAGACCATGTCCGTTCTGCTCTAAGAATTCTTCTACAGGTTACAGTGTTTCTGAATTGATTTATCATCTTTACTTAGGGTTTGTAATGATTTCTCTTTTCCAGGGTCTGTATCCCAATATTTCCACAAATAATCAACATTTCATATTTATCCAGGTCTAGATATGCTGACTACCTCTTTGAAGAGTCTGTGGTCCCAGTCTGATGCTGCAGTCTTCCACCTGGGCTCTGGGTTTCTTGTAGGCTGTTCCATTACTCCATTTAAGGCCTGCCTTGCAGACCGTTCCTCCTTTCTTCCAGCAGCCAAACACTGATATAAATACCTTCCCATTCAAATTGTTGTCAGTATTGTTTTACAGATGAACTGCTTGGAAATATTTTTGCCTTTCTTAAACTGCCGACAGTGCTGCCATTTTATTTTTCATTTTGTTTTCCTCTTATCTATGTATTTCTGCATTTGCTTTTGTAGCAATTTAATACATCTTTGTTACAGTTTCCATATTTATTTATATTATTTGCTGCTCTAGCTCTGTGCCTGACTCATATGGTCTGTATTTGGTTCTGAGCTTATTTACTAGCTCTTTGTGTTGTTCTTAGTTGATTTATTATGGGCTGAGTATTTCCATTTGAGCTCCTTCATACTTCATGGCTGTCTTGGGGTGACTTGTCCAAACTGGCACAGTGGCCATGATTAATCTATCACAACATTGGTTCAAATTTTAAGATTTGATCATTAGTCAGCCATTTTGCACAGGTTGACAATATACTATTTTGTACTTTTCCTATGGAGGTATGAGCACAGTCTTTAAATAAGAATCATTTGGACTGAAAATAATTTTGGACCATTGCTAGGATTTTACATAGATACTCCTGGTCTGTTATCAAGATGGTCAAGGTCTTCCAGACTTAAGAGAGCTTTTGTTATCACTATGAATAACATAGTTCTTGCTTTGTTCAATTTCTATCTTCCTTGTAATTTCATCATTTGCATTTTGTGATGTGAAAATTTCCATTTGCAAAAGACTTCCCTGTCACAGCTAGACATGTTGAGGTGGGGTTTTAATGCATCAAGATAATTATGTTTTGACTAATACTTGTGTGTTTCTTTTACTTTTACACATTTACTTATGGATAAATGGGTGAGAGAAGGGTTGGTTTGTCCTGTTAGTGCTTTCACTTTTCTGCAAAAGCCAAGTTTAGATAATAATTTTATTGTTGAAAATAAAGGTTCTACTCCTGATTTCATATACATCATTCTTTTAAATTCAGGATTTACTGGTAGTAAATATTTTAAATTCCCAACATTATCTTATTTATTAAAATAATATGATACGATATGGTGATTTTTTTAATGGAAGTATGTTTTATAATTTGGTTAACTAGTTTCAATTTTAATTGGTGAAATTCACAGATGTTATTTTTCCAAGACGACTTCTCTCTGTGTTCTGTGGCCATGCTTTCTTGTCTATTTATTTCACCCTCATTCCTTTATCGCTTCCCCCAAAAATATTGATAGTCAATTCCAGGCTGACCATCATCTCCTTCACTCCTAATGCCTCTCTTCCCCACTTCTGTGGAGTTGGAGATGCTAGAGCTGATGAGAAATTGTAATTGGAGAGTGCAGGAAAAGACTCTGATTTTAGCAGTTTGTGGTAAAGAGAAGGAAACTGGTATCAATTGAAGATTATAGCTGGTCAGACAAACTCCAGTCATCAAAAATAAGTGTTTCTTTTAACAGATGATTTTCAATAGCAACGACTTCCACCCAACCCCAAATTTTCCTATCATATGTTTCAATACTACTGTTTAACGTGGCCTTTGCAGACTCTCAGTGTCACTCTGATCTTTCATCAGTGTTTATACAAGCACAAACCATTAGCTCGAAGTCCACAAAATTCTTCTTCTCTTTTGCAGGTCATTTTTATGGATTCTTCATGCAAGGCTGACAGCCATCGTTATTATTTGTCTACATCAGTTCCTTCTGAAACCCATAATTGCCTGTGGTAAACTGTAGTCCACTAATTCCATTAACTTAAGGCTGGGAGCATTGAAAAGAAAAAGTTGGCTTAAAATCTTCACTTATTACTCAAACTAATTTCTTGCATACATGACAATTCTGACAAGTTAATTTTTGTTTATTTTAATTGGTGTTTTAAGTTATACAGGCACCTATGATTAATCTGTCACTCTGGACATATAAATTATACAAATTTAAAATTTAGAGCACTCACTTTAAATATAATTTCATCGAAGTTCTCTAAAAACATGCCCAGGAAAAAAGCACAGCACATATTTCACAGCTATTTCTAACATACACTCCTATTAATAGGGAGCAATACAAAAATAAATTGAGGGCATGCTGAGCTATAAGACAACATTTAGATGACAGAGAATTGATTTTCTATAAAGCTGAGGGATTTTATTAAAAAAATAAATAAAATCTTCAGGGAACAATTTGCAAATGAAAAATGTGAAATTGGATGTCTCTAAATTACATATCAGTTTGATCTTCATAAACACATTTGCTTGTTGATGTTGTAAGTGATCATTGCTCAGTCTTCTTACAAACATCAGATGGGGCATGATAATTATAGCAACAACATCATTAGGGCTGGACCTCCTGGAAAGCTGGAGCTGAGAAAGTCTGAGTTTCCTGCTGGAGTTCACCTTACACATCCATAAAAAATGGATCCAAACTATTCTCTTCAAAGGACACCAATAGAAGGCTGACCTGGGACCCTTGTGCTGCTGAACTGTGGAGGGTGGAAGTGGGACAACCACCTTCTGTCACTTCATCACACTCTCCTGGCAGGAGGGCAAGACCCAAGTTATGGCATAAGCTGTATCAAGGGTACCTCAAAAGGACAGCTGGATGGGAAGGATTTCTTCCCTGCTGCCCCTTTCTTCTTTATTAGGAGTAAACCATAGCAGGAAGAAGCACATACATTTGACATGGCCAGTATGACCAATATGGAACTGTACTACAGGACAGAATAATTTTTTTCAAAGTTCAGTGTGAGCTAAAGGCAGTCTATGAATTTTGTTGTAAGGGGTTGTTGAGGTGCAGTTATCAGAAAAAGTTCTCAATCCGGTTTCTCAAGACAGATCCATTAAACAATTAAAACTAATTTCAATCTTATTTTGTAGTCGGACTGTATGTATTATTTTAAGCAGTATCACTGCCTTGAAGAATATGAAGCAGGAGATGGATTGATGTGGACAGACATTTATTTCTTTAGTAACAAAGTAATTTGCAGCACTCTAGTTGCTGCTAGCAGAGAATATGTAAGTCATAAAGTGCAGTTAGGTGATAAATTTATTTATAAAGTACCTTAGCCACTTCCTTCTTCTCTGCTCACTAATCATTCTCCCCCAGGAGTTACTCTAATTTTAATCCACCAAGCAGATAGGTAAGTGGTATGAAGGGTAGATAAGAATAAATCCTTGTCTCCTGCAAACATAAGATTTTCTGCCCAAATTTATTCAAAACTAAAGCACCTCATGAATGTGGACCAGTCTAATCTGACATTTGAAATTAAAAATTCCCAACTATGGAGATATTGTTTTGTTGTGTTGCCTTGAAAGCCTGCAAGTAGGACCTATATCTCTTCAGAACATGGACTTTTTCAGTTTCTTACTTTGAGTCCCAGAAAGCCTTGATAAAACATCTATTAAGGCTCTGATACCTTAAAGCTTCTTTGGATGGTTGTTAGCTGACTTTAACTTCTTTATTCTATTGAGTTCCTGGTGAGGGAGACTTAGAATTTTAGAGTTAGAAATTACCTGTTTCAAGCAGCTGTTTCAGAAACCCCAAAACATTACTAGAATATTTTTTCTGAATTATTGGTGCACCTCACGATGAACAACACATGCTACCATAATACCTTCCCCTAGATGAGTGTGTTGCATGACAACTAACAAGTCATGATACAGCTCTGTGAACAGGAAGCCAAAAATGGAAAAAAAAAAAAGAGAGAAGACGTAGACAGAAATTCTTCTGTCTTACAATGTTTAAAAAAGTGCCATTACATCCATTCAGAGAGCTTAACTTTCATACTGCTGAACTGTTGTATCTCAAAGGACCTTCTTATTTATAGGATTTGTAATATAAGAGAGTTTATGCTTAAAAGAAAACAAATTGGAAAATAACTCTTGCAACACTAGGCTATTGTTTTATAAATGGGTTCAGAACATTGTCAGAAGATAGCGCTCTCCCTGTACGTCCTGGTCTCTATATAAGTTACTCATTGCCTCTTCCGTCTGCCTTATGCCTGCAAGCAAATCTAAGTTCTAAGCAGAGCAGAGGGATCACCTTGTAGTCAACCTCTATTTTGCATCAGCCATCCATAAATGTTGTTAATTGCTACTTAGCTGCTTGATCCAGATTGTCAGGATCTTGGAGTGAAAAATTGAACAATGAATCAATTTGTGATAGATATTGGACAGCAGTTCTACACTGGCCTCTGGGAAAAAAAAGCAACTCTAAAACCCTGCAAAGGGAGCTGTCTCATAAATATCACCAAAACCCAGGAGTAATTCGGTTTTCCTAAAGACCTTTTTTCCCCTACTCCTTTTCTCTCACTGAAATCTGTCTCTCTAATATATAATTATTAAAAGAAGTAGATATAGCTTAGGCTGTATGTAAGGCAAAGTTTTACAGAACTCAGGCAGAGTCCCTTTCCTTTCCATAGCTCTAGCACTAAATCACTACCCACTCGTGATCATTTTATGGCATACATGCATGTTGTTTAGTTAAGGGTAACGCCAAGCAGGTGAAAATCTTTTTTTTAAAAAAGAATTAATTCCAAATTAGTGCCTTACTGATGAGGGAAGAGTGCTGCCTTTTAACATGATAACTTCGGTGATAACATGGTTAAAAGCCATTCTCCAATGAGAACAAAATGAAGAGAGGACATTAGTCAGCTGCTTGAGCAGCTTCACAGCTGTCTGCAGTACCACTGGAAGCAGGGCCATGAGATTTGTCTCCCCGCACACGTGTAATGTGTGTTACCATGATGCCTCCTACAAAACAGAACAGTTGGGTGTTGCAAATCAGTTTCTCACAGGAGGAGGAGTCGATTGTAGGATAGCTTTCACTGTAAGTAGTTTATTGCCATTATATACTCCACCTGAACATAAATAGCCATTAAAGACACCCAGTCAGTCCTTTATTCCAGGAATCCTGACATGAGCCTGGCTATCCAATTCTAAGGAATGGTTTCCTACACCAAGAACTGGCTGAATATCATGGTGATATAGAAATTTTCCTGTGTCCAGGTTTCCCCAGGCAGGGGGCTAGGATTGTGTGGTTTTTCTTACATATGGTACCCCTGTGCCAAAAAAACCTCTTCCTCAAGGTGTTGTTGGCACCAGCTGTGCTGGCAGCTGAATAGGGTCAGGGGCCAGGCTGGGGAAATGCCCTCAGGACAGATGGTGGGCCTTGCTCTTCTAGTAGTAATTTATTGGCACAAAGACAGCTTATCCAGCCAGTACTTTCAGGTTGCTGTCACCGTACTCCTGGTACAGCACAGGTACAACAAGGTGGATCCTCAGTAACTCATCTGGCCAGACAGACAAGAGACTTCAAAAGAGGTGACAAGATGAAGGGGTGTCTAAGGTCAGATGGAAAAAGGATGGAGGAAGGGAGAATTTGGAGGTGAAGAAGAAGAAGAGAGAAGATGAGAGAACAAGATCAGTATCAGTAATAGTCTGTCTCCCCTTTCCATCCTCTTCAGCCTGTTCCCTAAAGAGAATCCTACAGCCACTCATCCTCCTCTACCTTCCCACCTTGCACCAAAGGAAGATTGCTCCATTTGTCTTGTGATTGCAAACAAAATGAATTTTGCACTGCTATCTGTGCACTATTTCATTACTGGCACTGTTTGTAACTTCACGGCAGAGTCAGCAGCCCCACTGAGAGAGAGAGCTCAGTGCAGAGCCCTCAGCACCCTTCTGGCAGGGCACGGGCAGGAGATTCCCACCTCAGGGGTACGCGTGGGCCACTCTGCTGCAAGAGGATTCAGTGCAGCTGAGTTTCAACAGACAGCTGAACGGTTTTGTTGCTTTTATTTCCCTCAACTTCTTTGTCTTTATTCATGTGGAAATTTATTATTTTTGTGAATACAGAAGGAAACAGCACATTTGAAAGCTTTTGCTTTCACTGCAGCAAAGTACAACATGACGAACAAAGAGATGAATTTCCTTGGCTAAGCATAATGTGTATGTTTGCTGTAGACCAGCTTCAACCAACACAGGAACAATATGTTTGCTCTTCAGGCAAATAGTATTTAGGTATGAAAAATAAAGATGTCACATCCATACCACGACTGCATATCGCTTTTCAGATTATACTGTCATCTGGAGGAAAAAATATATTTTGTATCAGTAATCAGCTCATAAGTTAAATTGTAAACTAAATATTCATTCATTAAAATTTGTTCTCATTCTGCAGCTGGATAGCCTTTGTGTTTCTGTAGCCCGCTCTTTCTTGCAGTTTCTAATAATTCCTTCAGGGATAAATTTTTTAACGGGAAATATGCTAAGATGTAAATCTATAGCTTTGCTTTGATCAAAAGTTTCAACTGTGGATGGCCAGAAACTTCTTGAAAAAATGATCCATCTTTATATTCCATACTAGGTGCATACTAGTGGAAAATCAAATAACTAACAACAGTTTTATTAATTTTAATATGATAAAGTCAAATTTATTACTCTAATTTGAAATCATTACAGTGATTCCCTTTGAATTCCCTCTGAATCGTCTTCTTTATAAGACTTACTAGCAAACGTGCCAAGGCCTTTCATTAGCACAAATTAGAGCAAACGCAAGGATTTGTACTCAATAAATTTTCACGGATGCATGAAATTGCATGGCCAATAATTGCAGCCAGCTCAGTTATTTCAGTGATTATACTGTGTCCAGAGGAAATTAAACCAAGCCAGTGCAAACTCCAATCTGGATGGTTATCCACAAACAAAGAAAAATCCTGCTATACTCAAATGAGGGCCCTCAAGAGAAAAACCTCAGTAATTTTATTTTTGTTATCTGTGACTTTGCACCTCATAAACCATGCTGTGACATGAGCTCAGTTTTGGCAAAGGTTTCCAGGAGGCACTACCTCTCTGTGTATAAAATCATGACTCATTGAGGGACCTTTAGGGCTCCTAGAACAGTTTTCAGAAAGCTGAGATTTCTATAGGCTCGAGTTGTAGTTTTCATTCTGTTCTCCAGGATTTTTAGCAGAGCGTTGTTCTTTGCCCTGCATTGTTGCAGTTTGTGTACTGCTGATACAAACTGTTAAACAGCTGCTGTGTTCCACTAGAGAGCTTTTTTTCTACTGCAATAATATGACTGAAACACAAATCCTTACCACTAACAAACACATCTGAATAGCAAGGAACCAACAGATGAAAACACACAAATTAGCCAGACAAATAAGTGCAAGCAGGGACTGCAAATCTGATGCACAAGAGCAACTGAACCTGCTCACTCAGCACACGCCAGACTCAGGTTCAGAGCAGGGAAGTTTCTATGTGGAAAATGGGAAAGAGTTCAAGATTAGATTGGATGGGCTTTTGATCAAGCAGGTCTAGCGGAAGGTGTTGTTACAACCCTTCCCTAACAGCAAGGGTAACCCAGGTTCTTGGTAATAGATCCCTTGGAGTGGTTTAGAATGAAACAAAACTGAATGATGGGTGTTTATAGATGTATGTAGAGTTTATTTTAGAGCTATTTGGTTGCTATGGAAAGCAGCTATGTATCTGTTTTGGTTATTATCTATTGTAATATAGCAATATGAATGCAGAAAAATGTCACTTAAACAAGTCTATAAGAGAAAAGAATAAAAGAAGGAGAAAGAAATTATAAGAGTAAAACCATATCACCACCCATGGATCTCACAATGAGACTTGATTGTTGCAATTTAGAAGTCCATTTGTCAAAGTGATGGTTGTTGAAGAGATGGTCACTGTCTTGATGCATCAGATTGGGGAAAAAGCTTGCAAAGCACAAAGTCTGATGCATCCTCAGTAACTGAGGTTCAGGCAGGAACACTCAGGTACTTCCCCTGAGTGGGAGGAGCTTTCAGTCGTCTGGTGGAAGGTCTCAGAAATGAGTCTGGGGGTACTTTGGGGGTCTTTGATGCTTTGTGACACCTAAAACAGGACAGCTGGCTCTCACATCAGCGCAGTTGAGCCAGTTATGTCCCATCAGAAGGGATGAACACCCTCAGGATCTTCCACGGGGGAGAGGTGGCGTTTTACAACTGAGCGAGTTGTGTAGGGGAGGGCCATTGGCATGATAAAAAGCACCATTCCACCTTGCAGGATCTGCCTCTTATTACCTTTCAAGCCTTGCTTGTAACCTCTGGTGGTGATTTTTCACCCCCTCTGTCCTATGTAGACCAGATTCTTGCCATTACACACCCAAACACTCACCTCCTCCCCCTTGGTGGGATGCAAACCTGGCCTCAGCGGAGCACCCTGCCCCTCCACAAATGGGCAATTGTTTTCAGTCATTAACCAGTAACATTTCAGTCTCTTACAGGTGTCCCTGCTCGTGGCAGGAGGTTTGGAAGTAGATAATATTTAAGTTCCCTTCCAACCCAAACCATTCTATGATTCCATGAAAACACCGGTTCACTGGCAGAGCCCATCTTTTCCAGATATATTTCAGCAGCAGCCACCACTCTGCTCGGTGTCACAAACCAACCAGGTCCCTCACCATCAGCCTGCGTGCCAACCTCAGAGCCAGGCAGAGCAGTTTGGGTGGGCAGCAAGTGGTACATTCACCCTGGTGTCTCTGGACTGCTGCAAATGCTCCCCGTAGCTATGCTCACAGATCTAAATGCACTCTAGAGCGGTCTCGAGCACTCTTTAATTATTCCTCTTGCCTGCAGCTCATGCCAGGGACACGGTGTGTAGGCACTGATAATGAATCAATCTCCAAATCTCTGGTGCAAACCAGCTGTGACAGTTACAGGGAAAAGCAGTATTGGAGAGAAGAAAAAAGCAACCCGAAATTAAAAAAAGATAATAACAAATATAGGGTGTAAAGTGTCAGGGAAGCAACTCTTCATCCCAAAATACTTACTAAAATGAAAGAACCTGGAGGGACTTTTCCTTGGGCTTCAGTCCAGCTAATTTTCTTACTGTTAATTGCCTGCCAGGACGGCAAACTTCAGAGGATGCACTTCCTCAGTGACCTCAGTGATCTTCAGATGTCCAGAGAGAGAATAAAATCAGAGACCGCGGTGTAAGGAGCATCTGTGGCTGACTCTGGCATGGGGACCGAGTCTGTGGGAAGGATTGCTATGGACATGGCTGGTGAGGCAGCAATGAGGAGCAGGAGCCTGGGGGACTGGGGCAGTGGAAAAGGCAAAAATGGTGGTAAGTGATGTAGGAAGAGTAGATACATGCTGGTCCACAGCGTATACCAAGTGTGCTAGACAGCTCCATTTTCCAAAACATCCAGCCTCTCCTTTTCTGGGACTGTAACTGGATACACCATTAGGGATAGGGCAAATGAAGTTGTTTGCTGTCACTGCTGTTTATTCAGAGATCAATTCATTCAAAATTATCTTGCATATGGGAAAAGCACTGCTCCTGGTTATTCTAACTCTAACCTGTCTATGCTATAATGCTTACACAATTGTATGTTGCCTTCTGTATCTGGTATCATGCTTCTTGAGGAAATGACTCATTTTTTAAAAGCAGAACAATATTTGCTTCAAAAATCATGAGCAGGTGTAAGTGAAAGTGTGTAAAAAGTAGTATCTTGAAAGGGAAACATTTTTGCAGATGTACTTTCACAAGTGTCCAAAAATCCACTTTTCATTGCAATAACTCAGATGTGGCCTTTATACAGCACGTCTACAAAGATAAATGAACCTTTCTACTGTCTGTAAGTGATTTATTGTCTCCACATTATCACTGTATTTTATAATGGATGAAATTAGGATAAAAAGAACGTTATGTATAATTGCCAGCAGTTCTTGGCATAAGAACCAGTTTGTCCCACCTCTGTACATCAATCGTAGTACTTTAAAATGCAATTAATACCTGTCTCATTATTAACTGCTAATATTGATATCAAAGGAAACAAATGCAGAGTTAAGATGAAAATATATTCTGCAATGGTCCATTAACATTTTTTTTTCTTGTCTCTGGACCAAAACATAAAGGATTTTCTCAAAGATGACCTTACCAGAATGGAGAACAAGCATCTCAGTATCTGACCTTATGACTTTGACCTTCATAATTACAGGTAATTAGGGATGTAATTGAGATTTATCCTTCAGAAAGCAACATTAGTGCTTGCTGGGAGTTCTGTTCTTTAGCAACCTGTTCTCCAAATTTATTGTGAGGTTGAAAGTCATATTGAGTGCTGATATCTACTCTTTTAAACATATTATGGTAGAAATCAAGTAGCATAATCAAGTCTTGTCTAAAATGCTGAAACCTGCAGGGGTCGTTCCATTGACATCCTTGGAATTTTTCTCTGCTCTGGGTTTCTTCATCTCCTGTACAGTCCCTTAAATGTTTCCTACTGCATCTCAGTGCTGGAAACTTGAGTGGAAGAAGGAAATACACTGTGGTTAATAGTACACTCTTTCTGTTCAGACTCTTTCTGTAATGATAAACATATTCAGAGTCTGACCCTGAATGGATCTGGGAACTATCAAACAAATGTGCTTTCAAAAAAGTCCAGTAAAAAATTCTCTATCACCATCCATTTCAGTTTTCTTTTCTTCTGACAGTAAAACTTCTTTCATGTTGATTTAAGGATCCTGCTGTTTTAACATCTTAAAATTACATATTTGAACTCATCTTCTTTTACACACTTTGTATTATTTCCCTACATGTTTTCAGAAGATTTGGACATAGAATGAATGATAAATGCAACAAAAGGGAGACACACAGCATGGATTAAGATCATTTTCATTTTGGATGATTTCTAACAGATCCTGCAGTAAGCCTTGTAGATAAGTTTATAAAAGTTTGAATTTCTGAGTGATGCATATCAATCTGTTGGTGATAAATGACAGAGAAGAATGCAGCAACCCTGGCCTCCTACATGACAGAATTCAATTCATGCCCTTTTGGTGGCAGCTGAAAGTCTTCAACAATTTTAAGAATGGAAAAGATACAGAAATGAGGGCTAACGCCACAAAAAACCCTATTTTTTTTCCAATATATAAGGCCTGTAGGTCTTGTAGACAGAAGATAATGTAACAGGTGGAATTGATTTGTCCTAACACAAGCAGTTAGAGATTGGATTCTATTTCTGTTCATATTAAATGGTCTACAGAAAGGGGTACAATTCAGTTATCTAAACCTTAGGATCTTCTGCTGTTTGGGGTGCCTGAGGTTATTCCACATGATTTCTTACTGCCCCTCCAGAAGAACATAAATTTCCCATTAATCTTATGTCTTGCTGTAGAACATCTCAGAAAATGTCAGGTTCCCATTTTAGGTATCTTATCCAGAGGTGTCCTTTTTGGGGTGAACTGAACCGAACTGTCCTGCCTTGTGGCTCCTCTGGATGCACTGAATTCACCTTTCAGCGTTGGACCTGACATAGCTTGGTCACATGTAAACACTCATGCTACAGAAACCTTGATTTAGAAGTCTTGTCTGGACTCAAGTCTGACCTATATTCAGTGTTCAGAACAACAGGGTCCGTTCAGTTACATTTGTCAGGTGAATTGCCCTGTACAAGGGCATATCCTGGAACCCATGGACCATGTTCAGACTGAGTTTTTGACATCTAAGGTGAGGTAGAGTGAATCTATTTGCCTTTATTATTTGGAAAGTTAAGGTGCTACAAGAAGATAACACTGAAAAAAATTTGGAAAAATATTCTAGGAGAACTAAACTGTTTTTATTTCTGTTGTAGAGTTGTTGAGAATGGCAACATGGGTAGAGATTATCTCTGAGGGAGCAATCCACAGCTGTAGTGGCTCTATCTCTGGTCAGCACTAAAGGCCTTGTTAACTGAGGGCAGAATCAGATTTATGGTCTATTTACATCTGCAGAACCACATTCATTTATGGTGCAGCAGTAAACATATTGTATTCATCTCCCAAGATTTACCACCATCTGCTGGTTGTTTGTAGTTGGTTTTCCCAAATTTATTCTTACTGATTTTAAACCATTTCTGCTTGTGAGCATGTGCCAGACAAAATGATTTACAGCAGCCTTTACCCAGATAATTGTACATTGCCATAGATCCTTTGCCAAGGCTTCTTGACCTTTTTTTATTTACAGTGTCCAGGTTGAAGGATTACTTACAAGTACATTTTGGTTATTGGAGATAAGGACCCTGACAATTTTGTTCACACATTGCTAACTTTATTGACTTGTTCCCTGTGTCATAGTGTACAGCCTATGCTATGAGAAGGACATGGATTTTTGATGGAGGAGAGTAGTTATTCTCTTTTCTCTGGACTAAAACTTGCATGCTTCCAGATTTCTACAGAAAACTCACCAAAAACTTTGCCGTCCTATTCTAGCCTTTGGGCGTGTTCCCAGCTAAAAGGGATAGAACTTCACTGGGCTTAAGTCATCATGCTTCTACTGCAGAAACCTCAGGTGTGAGAGTTCATGTTCAGAAATTATCTGATTTAGGCTTTATAATCCATGACACTATAATTCTGCCCTTCTGTCAGCCCCACCATCACATGGCACTTCCTGAAGAATAAAACAGGGCTTTTGCTGCCAAAAAAACCCAATAAGAGCAAATCTGGAGCAAGGTAGATGAAACACCTCTATAAGAACCTTCATGAGCAACACATTCAGGGTTCATTAAAAAGCATTTGTCATTGCTCCTGCCTCTGAAACATGACCTAGGTTAACCTTTAAGAGGCATCCATGCTTTTATTTCCTCTTCACACTTTGACTGAGCATGTACTTTTCACATCTCTATTGCTTTTAATTCAGCGACTAAGCTGGAGGATGAGGTTTATGTCTTGCTGCATAGTGCAGGCACAAAAGCGTACAAAAGCAATGTGCAGTGAAGCACAGTCTCTCTCAAAGCCACCGCAAAACTGCTCAGTCCAGAAACAAATGGGGTCGGAGCTCCTTTCCTTTGAAGCAAAGGGAAAGAATTTATGTCAGGGCTCGAAATGATGCGACTTATTCCTCTCATTCTTCCCTGAAATTAGCCCTGCGCATTGCAGTGGCTGGTGTTAAGCTGTGTAAAGACCCATTTCATTGCCTGCCATCCATCACACCCTGCCTGCCCCCAAAGGGAGGCACAGCCAAATCATAGGTACTCAAAATCTTGCCTATATTGATTTGGTGAAAAGGTATTAGATGTCAGTATTAGATATCACTTCATTGATATTTATAGACACCTTAATCAACAAATTCCATCTGAATAAATTTAATTCATGGTAATACCAAACATTTTTTATTATTGAGCTATTACACATTTATTTATTGAAGGAAATATCTACCCTTTTACCTATAGCCAGTCCCTGTTTTTTCCCACTTAAAAGTACAAGTAAATGCAAGAAGAAAGTAATACTCATCTGTAAAAGTATATAGATTTATATCATTTTTTGGACAGGAGCCATAGCCTACCCTAGCAGAATAATAATCTATCACAGTAATGTTGGCTGGAAGTAAGTGAGAGAAGACTGAACAAGGATGCTGAGCTTTACTAATAAGACTTTAGCTGTTTGCCTGTGAGCACAGAAGCACATGTAAGTATATAGTATAATCATCTTAACTGTATCTGTCATGCTATGCTTTGGAAGGGCAGGGTATAAAGAATGTGTTCAGCTGGTTTGAAAAAAAAAAAGAAGAAGTCAATTCTTTATAGTCAGCAGAATTCTTTAGAAAACTTCCCAAGGAGAAAGCAGATGCTGAGTAGCACAAAATTAATCTTGTAACATACTAGCTATAAAGTACAGTAACACAAATCAATACTGCAGCCCTAAACCATCAGCTGCTGAGCATAGGAATAGTCAGCTGAATTGTGTAGGACATACGCTCAGCTCTCTGGTTTTTCACCACGGGTTTCTTTTTTAGGTCCTGAGTTAGAGCCTGTTGGAAACAGCGACAGAAACATGGCTTGGGATCAAGCCCTGAGCTATAGATTTATACTGACCAGTACCCGAGGAATACTGCAGTTGAGTCAGTGCTGCAGTGAATTGTTGCTGGTTATGTTATCCCACACCGGAACCAAACTGCTCTGTGCTGGAAGAAAGCCAAATGCTTTTGACCTGTATGATTTTAACACAGCAAAATCTGACCCTCTAAGTGTAAAATTGCACATAGCAATTATTCGCTTCTGCAGGAAACGAACTCGCTGTGTATTTAACGCTTCTGTCCAACAGCAATTAGGTTACTTTTATAGCTGAGCATGTAGCTCCTAATGCAGCAAACCCACTGCCTGTGGCAGCCATAGCCAACCAGCTCAGCTGCAGAAACACAGGCTCTTTCTGGAGACACAGGCATTAGATTTTTTGCAATTGACTGCAAAGACAGCCACGTTCTGTGGCAGCTCAGCTCTCCAAAGCTCGGGGAACAGGAATTTGCTATGTGAATTTTCCTACCCTGAACCCCGCTTTGCATTTTGGCTCACAGCCATCCTTCCTCTGTCCCCATGTTTGGCAGGTGAAGGCATGAAACAGGCATTCAGCACTGCAAATGAAGCAGTTTCAGGAGCAACATCTCCTTGAACTGTTCACCTTTGAAGGGTGATATTTGCAATAGGAAAACATGGTGGATAAACACAACTGAAAAATCTATCTATGGGCTAGTAGGATTCATTCAACAAGCTGCCTTTGGCCCTGGCCACAAAGCCAGATAACCTCAAAAGCATCTCCTATTCTACCTTCTGAACGTTTCCATCATTCTCTACATGGCGTGAGGGTCTGCTGTATCCTTCAGCTCCTGGCATGTTGTGGGCTGACCAAGCAAAGAGTTGTATAAAGTTGAAGTATCTAAATGAAGTTTAGCTTCTTGGCTGCTGAAACCTTGGAACAGGTTGCCCAGAGGAGATGTGGATACTCCAGCCCTGGAAGTGTTCAAGTCCAGATTGGATAGGGCTTTGGGAAAATTGCAGGGGGATTGGAACAAGATGATCTTTAAGGTCCTTTCCAATCCAAACCATTCTATGATACCATGAAAAAGATCACTTCCAATGAGCCCGGTCACAGATTTTGGCTATAGTAAAGGTGTTATTAATAACATAGTAGGTCAAATTAAATAACTTTTTGATAATACTCCTCTTTTACTATTTTCTAGTGAACAATTGTAGGATGTAAATGTTTTTCAAAGTATATGTTTCCATTGGTGTCCACAATTCCCTTCTACCACCACTTCCCGTGTCATACTTTTGCATATGAACCCTTTTCTAATAAACCAGCAAAGCTAAACCCTAAATGAAAAAATATATAAAGCTTATATAGCAATTCTCCTTAATCAGCATCTGTTGATGAGTTTTATACTTTATGACACTTTTCCAGTTTATATTTACTTACCATATCTGTAAAAAGGGTAATAAATCTCATAAATGTTCAGCACAGAGAGGAGGGTTGCTGTGAATTCCAAGACACAGCTCCTGATTATATAGCACACAGAATGAAGAAGAATGCATGAGTAACTCACTGCAAAATGGGAGCCATACTTGGGCACATATTTTTTGGTTTTTGTATCAGTGCTATGCAAAGGCAATTAAGTTTATTGGTGCTTTATCAAGCACGCTGGCAGAAAGATGCACAGGCATTGGAGAAGACATACTTCATTTGTCTGCTAGTACCTGACTTTCAAGATGCTTCAGACACAGAGAGAACTTAAAAATTATTCTCTTTATTTTTCTCTGCACTCCATTATAGTTCTAATTCTCTGAAAAAAACCCAGATTTTGTAGTATAGCTACTAATTCTGGGGAGAAAAGTTTAGCTCGATATAATTTTTCATATAGCTTCATAGAATTCTGAGGTCATAAAACTCTGAATGCAGTATCTTAAAAAAGATTGCATCTATTTTTAAAAGAAAGCAAAGTTTTGAAAGAAACCAGAGGGAAAAAAAAAGAAGAAAATATTCAAACTCTGAACTTCAGTATTTACTCAAATTTGGTTTAAATCAGCCATGGACTTCTTGAGTCCCTGTCAATTCAGCCAAGTGTACCTGTGCATGACAATGTTTTGGTGTGTAGGGCATCAGCATTGCAGACAGAGGATGCCAGGATCTGCCCCTTTATTTTGTGGTCCTTCTGATGGCTACTGTCCCTTCCCTCTGTCCCTCACTGTGACCACTACACTCTGCTTCCAGAGGAGCTTTAGCAGCAGTGACCAAAATCATAAGCAGGGTTCAGATGCACTTGTCTCTTCTGTGTTTCTGCCTACAGCTCTGAGCTTGAATGGAAGCTGGGAAGATAACACAGAATAATAATCGTGTTCTAATGTATAATTCTAACTGTGTTTTGCAATAGCAGCTCCTTGTAGACACACTGTTAGAGGCACACAGGTGCATAACTGCAGCTTTGTTTAGCCCTCAGAATTTAATATTTGATTAACTTTTTATTGGTTTTTCTTAATTTATTCCACCTGATTCTTTATGACTTGCATGGATTTAATGTAAATTTAATATGCCTAAAGAACATTAAGGAACAAAATTGCTAGAAAAGAGGTACCACTGCTTGATTGGTATCTGTCAGATTTATTTGGTTACTGACTTTTTAATTGGAATATAGTTTTTGCTATTATTCATGACCATTCATGCAGAATTTCCTCTCTAGATCCCTTATTTAACTGAATAAAGAAAGTAAGAAGATTTACATTTTAAAAGTTTAAATGATGAGTTGTTAATTGACATACCACAGCCAGGCTCATATAATTAATTTATGTATCAATCAGCCACCTAGTCATTGTTACTCAAATTACCGTTGGGAGTTTTGCTTTTATTCTGAATTGCTTAAATATGTAAGTGCCAACACATTTCAAATTTTTTGTCAGAGGCCCAGATAAGCATCACACCATGGGGAATACTGCTCTTATTATTTTAGGACTTGACATAGCCTTTGCAAATACAGAAAATATCTAACTGGCAAATTCAAATAGTCTCATATTAAAGAAATATATAGGCCAATGATGGATAGTAGCCAAGGACGTTAAAATATATAAGGTCTATTACCAAAAGACATCAGTTAATTACTATGTAGAAATTCAGTGAATGTATCATATTGTCCTGAACTCAGTTTTTATTAATATAACCATTCTCGATTTGCATTGGATGCTGGAAATGGCAGATCAATAAAGCAGAAACCTGTTGGATGCTTTTGCAAATATTACAGCACCAAATATGCTGATTAACATTCCATCGCAGCAGCCTGTAATCAAACAGGCTTGTAGGCATAAGCTGAGTGTGCTCCCACCATTCAAAACAACTTATGCTTACCTAACCTTGTCTGCACTTCATCATTTCTGCGTTAGCACTGAACTGCTGCAGCCACTGAGCAGGACCCTGAGGTACCAGATGCAGCAAATGCAGATAACAGGGGCTGTTCTTGAGAGCTCGTGATTTACTCCTCCATCTTCTGCCAAGGAGTGCCCTGCTTTGGCAGTGAAAGAGGTGCAGCCTCCCTCCTTCCCAGATCTCTTTGGACAGCAAGGACTTGACTTCTCCCATTTGTCACATCTTTAGTTTGGTTTTCCAATACTGACAGCAGTGTACCCTCGATGACACAGAGGCCTTGAGAAAGCACCTCTGTGAGAGCCCTCTTGACCCTGGAACATTCTGTGAGTGTGAAATGGGGAGGATGGAGAGCTGGAGGCCAAGTAGGGCTTCAGGACCCTTCTAAGGTAGTTCAGTCTCTCAGTGTCTGGGATAATGCCTGTTTCCAAGGAAGGGTTGTGTGGTTTACAGCTCTGCATCTCTATCCCTAGTCCAAGCCAGCTTGCTTTCAACAGTTGGCTGCATCAGTCTTAGGGTTTTGTTGGTGTGAGGTTTTTGTTTCTGTTTTCTGGTTTGTGTGTTTTAACTGCGGTCTCTGAACCCAGGATATCTACGAATGATTACTGAGGGATTTCAAAAGAGTAGTTACGAAAACCAGAACTACCATCCATATTCATTGGTTTGGGTTCCCAGCTCAACTGGAAAAGCAGCAATGTCCTGCTGGCCAGGGGAATCCCTGTCTTAAGGGCTGGTAGCGTCCCTGCCTCCAAATGCTGCTCCCACTCTTCTATCTCATGGCTCTCCCTGTGCACAAGGACTGATGAAACACCTTGAACCTGCCCTGTGCCTTATCCAGATGAGTCTAGCAGTCATGCCTGTACTTTTTAGATGACATATAATTAACAAACCAGAGCACTAGCTTTTTGTTAATTGCCTTGCAGAACACATTTAGATCCCGGTAACTGAAAATGGTCTGTACATTACAGCCCATCCAGAGATGTAGACAGTGATGGGGTATCCAAGATCAATACCAATTCACAGAGGATGCTACCCAGGACCTGATGTTAGAAGTTTCATTTCTGGCTTTAATGAAAACTGCATTCTACATTTGGTCAACAAGATTTCTTGCAGCAATAAACCGCACTTCTTACACCGTGTCTCTGCTGTGGGAGCAATAATGTACAAAGCTCCATACCTTGCTCTTTCACAGGAGCAGTCCCTGGTTATTAAAAAAACTCTACCTACTAGCTGTACAAATAATTGTTCAAAGGTTATTTAATAACTGTTAAATATAATTAGTGTAAATATTGATATAAATATTCAATAAACAAAATGCTAATTTTATTAAATATTAAGCAATTTCAAGAGTGTCCTGGGAACTTAATTAGTCTCCATAAAAAAATGATTCTTTTCCTCTGTAACACAGGGCATGAACAAAGGCTCAGCTATTTTGTGTTAGAGAACTCAGCTGCGTTCAATGAACTTTAAAAGTCCAGCCTGCTGTATTACATTTTACACTCACATCTTATTGCTGATGCTCAGGTATGAATGCAGGTGTAAAATTTGTGATGGATTGCGTTTTATTAGGAAAGTCTGAAGTCCTGCAACAGGTTGGCGGAGACCTTGGTGCATTATGTTGAATGTCTCCATTACCTTTTCCTTTCTGATGGTGTTTAGTAGTGTAAATGCTCATGCAGTGGTTTGACATACAGTAATAGAAATGCTTTCAGATACATACAGAGACAAAAAGTTAAAAAAATGTGTTAGCAGTAATGTGCAATATTAATTGCCTTATTAAATCACAGAGATGATGAGTATTTGATGCACAAAACAGTAATTAAGAGTAATGGGATATAAAGAGGAAAGATGATGTGTTGGACAGTTATCAGGATGTGTGTCAAAGCCTAATTTATTAGGCTGTGTAAAACAGTAATGCTGAATATGGTGGAACATTAACATTTTTCAAATTAAAGATATACTCGGCAAAGCACAAAAAAGTAGTCCCAGGAAACATCAGGCTGAAAAATCAGGCTGTTCTGACCGGGCTTTTTTTGTTCTTGTTTTTTTAACTGCAGCTTATAGACTATCATAGAGGAAAGCAACGAAGTCACACAGGAAACAATGGGAGTGATACTACCAGCTGGTTCTACAGCTAGAAAAGGTTATGACTGGTGATGGTTCTTGTATTCTTACAGTTAGATTTAAGCAGAAGGGCTTGTACAGTTGGGCTTAAATCACTGGGTCTCTGACAGGTTATCAGCCACTGTGCAGTTCCCATGTGAGCTGTGCATGCTGGACCCAGGCACAGTCCGCAATGGCACGTGGGGATGGTGCTCCACGGAAATGTCTGGGAGCAGGATACAGTCACAGCTCTGAGAGGCAGGACGAGCTCTGGCACCGGCTCTCTGCCACCCAGTCATAACCCAGGTGAACTTGGCCACTTCAAGCAACCTCAGATCCACGAAAGCTAAGTAGAAGAAAAGACCCCACTGTGATCTCCTCCTCTCCTCCGTCAGTGTAAGCTTTTCACCAGCAATGAATCAGAATAAATGACGATATATTTTCTCCACCAAATAATGCATTCAGCAGAAATACTATTTTGAATACTTCAGTAGATAGGGTCTGTTTAAACAACAGAAAATGAAAAATGTTAAAATGAATTTTCATGTAAGAATTTTTTTTACATTTATGAAATGATTGACTTTTTTTTTAAACATAATTTTTCAATTTTAAATTAACAACAATTAAAAAGAAAAGGTTTATGTTAAAGGCTTTATAACCCATAAATGAAGCATTTCCTCCTTTATTCCGAAGTCAAGCAACACATTCTGGTTTATCCTACAATGAATCCTCTATTATTTATGCAGGTTTAATTCTGAATCATTGCCTCCAGCTAGGATGTTCAGACTTTTGCTAACAGAACTTCTCCTGGCATGCAGGCAAGAGCTGATTTTCTGTCTAGTAGATCAATCCCTTAAGTAGCTTTACCCTTTATCACCTTGGAAAGGGATCAGTGCCAAGCATAGGCCAAGCATTTATTTTCCATAAGTAATAAACTCATGATTATAGTGGTCATACCAAACAGGCTTTGTCTTTTTAGAGTTATCAAGGGGAAAGGCAGCACTGATTTATGTTTTGTTGAACAACACTGCTGACTTCTTTGTAAACAGAGAAGTTCAGATGATCTGAACACTCCTCGGAACATATTCATCACTGGACTTGTAGTATTTCACTATTTCCATATCTTTTTTAAGTTAGGAGCCTATGCAAAGTCTGGAAGATGGTTTCAGTGGGAAAGTAAGCACAGCAGATTAATGAGTGGTTTGCAATTTTCTAGTCACCCCTTTAGCATTCATTTGAGTCTAAATTGGCCTCCTCAGCCTCCTGACTGAAAGTGCTATACAGAAATGAGTTGCAGGGAACATTTACAACAAATTTGTGGTACTTGACATTTTGTCTAAAACAGTTTATTTTTCTCAAATTGAGTATTGTTTGCTTTAGGAAGCCTAACATAGAAAGCCAGGTACTGTCTTATATCATTCAGAATTAGAAGATCTAAGGGTTTCCCGAGAGACTCTTAGGGATCTGTAGGTGGTTGTATATTTATAGTATATAATAAAATAATTGAATAATATAAGCTGAGTGTAACATTAGAGAAGTTTTCTTGGTGAAATTGCACTTTGATTGAATTTCCATGCTGAATTGTTTCAGTATTTGTGTAAAGCACAAAACAAGCCAGACACACTTTGGCATCTGATAATAAAAATCTGTGACTTAGACTAAATAATAAAAAGTAATCTACCTACTCACTGCAACTTAAACACAGAGCAGAAGCCTTAGGATGAAGTATATAGGAATAAAATTCTTCTGCTAGCAATCCACATCTAACATTTTTAATTAAATCAGTATTTTGAATGGACAAACTGATACACAGTGGCCAGTTCAGCACTACTGCAGGAATTTCCTTTTGTTTCTGCAATGAAGCATTAAAAGAACATTCTAAATCAGAGCAGCCATAAGGCTGAATAACCTGTGGGTTTGACCTTCTCAATCCTTGATGATGATGCAGGGAGTTAAAACAACAATGTAGTTAGAATGCCTCAGCCTGCACACATTGTCTCTCTGTCAACATCTCAGAGAAATGCCAGCATGTCCTTATCAGAGAGTGTGCAGGCACGTGTGTGTTAGCAAATAATCTTATAACAGCAGATGTACTGTAATTATGACTGAGCTGATTAAAGTTCCAGGAATAAGTGACTACTTTTTCTGTAATGGTTATTTCCATCACAATTCAAAACTCAATACTGGACTCAGCACGAAACCTGGAAATGAATAGCAACAGGATTGTATCCTTAGCAGACAACATGCATTGCAGTGTGTGGTAAAAGGGCAGCCCGTGGTCCCGACCCCGGAGAGTCAGGTACTCCCTCACTGCTCTTCAGAAGAGACTGCGTGCTTTGATGGCTAACAGTAGTCCTACACTTGCCGGAGTATTCCTGCTGCAGAATTCAAAGGTGTGGTTTGACACCTCCAACTAGAGATCTCTATTCTCTCTTTGCTTCTATGAAGCTCCCCCATGAAAGCAAAATTTTCTCAGCATCAGTTCCCACCCACGCAGGCTCACAAAGAGGACCCCCGAGGAAGCAGGCTGTGCCTTTCTCGGGCCATGCCACAACACGGCGCATTTCAAAGGACAAAGCACAAGAGAATAAAACCATAACACTGAAGTCAAGCAAGGACTGGCCCCTTCCTGAACCTCTTTAGCACATTCTCCCATGGTACATCAAATGAGGCAGAAATCATCCTCAGGGTTTTATTTAAAAATGAGCACAGTAGAAGAGGCTTCGTATTTATAGAGGGTCTTTCTCTACTGTGGATCTCAAAGCACAGGAGAAGCCTCACTGCCCAGCAAAGGAATATTTCTACAGAATAAACTCACAATGAAGAGTTTTCAATTTACCAGCCTTCTCCCATGATATAACTAGTAGACAAAATTTACAGTCTTCTTTATAGCCCATGCACTTTTAAAACATAGCCACGACTTGTATCTACACAGTTGTTGCTGTATTCTGCTACGTATTTTCTCCAAAATCAGAAGGAAAACTTCCTTTGCTGGTCATCTTAAAATAGATTACATAAATTGGATCACTGAGCCACAGGAACAGAAGGAAAAGGAATTGCAATATTTCTGTGCTGCTGAATTCATGGCAGAGTTCAGTCCTAGGCTGATGCTTGCACAGACTTTTAGATTCTTCCTTTGAATTTTGTTGTAAGTGCTAGAGGGAGTTAGGAGTGATGTGCAGAATGATCTTGTGCTTACAAATATTGCTTTTCAAAAAAACAGAGCTTATGAACAGTATTTCTGAAATATATTACATACTTTGAAGGTTTATGGATCCCCAATGTGCTTTATTTTAAGATTAGTAGGATTCTTTCAGGCAGGAACAATAAGAATTGTGAAGCAAGTGCACTTTCTTTTGAGAGAATAGAACTCCTTTTTTTCTATTGCTTAAAGTGACTAACTAGCAGGAGAAACATTGCAGAAGCTTAGATGTTATTTTAATCAAGATTTATGAAATTAATTTTATTTCAAAAGGCTTGCATTAGGTAGAAAAGGAAAGATGGGAGAAATAATCACTATTTTCCATTTAAATATCCACTTTGTCCTCTGAAGGGATTCTAGAGCACTTTACAAGCCATCAGACTTGGTGTGCCATCAGGACCACCTGGAATGCTGCCTCCTCTGAGGTGCAGCCAAGCAGACATTTTCGTACACTTAGTAGCAACTTATAAAAATTTGTCACAGGAGCTGCGTGTAAGGACTTAAAAAATACTGCTGCCTGTCTCAAAGCAGTGTCAAGGCCAAAGTAGTAACTTGCCAACTTAGTTAGAAGTAACTAAGTCACCACAGCTTATTTGCTTGAGATAAGCACAGAAAGGAGGAATTTGCAACAGGAAAGTGCTAATTTTAGCCCTAATGGTAAGATCTGGTCAGCACATCCTGGTTAATCAAAGAATCACAGAATATTCTGAGTTGGAAGGGACCCACAAGTATCATCAAGTCTAACTCTTAAATGACTGGTCAAACCCACAACACTGGCATTGATAGCACCATGCTCTGACCAACTGAGCTAAGGCATCCAGACAAAAATTCCCACTGTGGCAAACTGGGAAAGGAAACAGCTGCTCATACACATATCACTCCAAGTTATGAGAATGGCATCTGTGGCCTGTGGATACCTGGAACTTGGACTGTACAAAGGTGGTACCTGCAGAAGAACGACTCCGGCCCCCACCCCCGCGCCCAGAAGCCCAGGGTGAAGAAGGACGGACAGAACACTGCTGGATTCACAAGGGGTCACCATCTTCTGCCTGATCTCTCTCTCTCCCTCTCTCTCCCTCTCTTTCTCCTCCCTCCCTGTCCCTCTTCTCTATTTCCACCTATCTCGCTACCTCACACTTACTGTTAAATAAAATCTGTATTACTGACGTTGGCACACGGTCTCATTTGCACCTCAATTCAGGCAGCGGCATCTTTCGCTAATGGGATAATAACAATTAGAAATATCTTCTCTGCCTAAAACTGGTTATGAGAAGCTTTAGTACAGCATTTCTGTTGGCTCATCAGTCTCTACACACACTTAATGTCTTGCAGTGTCCTTGAGCCCAAGGACAGCGCTCCTGCCCAGATGTGCACCTCCCTGCTGCACTGAGGGTCGTTCCCGAGCCACGGTGCTTGGAGACACAGGGCTGTCTGTTCCCTTCAGCTTCTTCTGAGGTGAGTCATGACAGTTCCTATTACTGAAAGAAACCTCATATATAACCTCCACCTCCCTGGGTCTCAAACTCCCATCCCAGAAGTTCTCCTTCCTGGCTACCTTTTTTTCCATTCTACCTATGTAGCTTATAAAACCTAAAGGACAATTTCAAGCATGATGTGGTACCTCAGCATAGAGCTGAATATCCTCCAAAAACTCACTACCATTTAACTGTTTTGATTATGTTTCTAAAATCCTTCCCATCCCAATGGCTACAGGGATAATTTCTCACTTGTAGTTTATATATGAACCTCACCTCCCTTCAGCCTTCCCAGTCCGGGTAGTTGCCAAAGAAGGTGCTGTAGCCTTTAGTTACACTATATTAAACCTTCTGGTTACAGATCCATGGTGAGTGACAAGAATGTGCACTGGGACACTGGTATATTGAACAACCCTGACTTCAGCAAGGCAACTCAATTCTCTTCCACCTGAGGCTGGGAAGCAGTGCCGTCTGCAAGGTAAATGGACGCCCACCGGTGGGTGGACAGATAGCAAACTGCTTTCTCTGCCTATTAAGATCATTGTTAACATTTTTCTTCCAGTGAAAGAGTCTGACATTTTCATACTTCTCCTAAAACTCAGAGGACTACATCAATTTCTAAATTTATGAGGAAGAAGAATTCAAAAAATTTCATTTTAGAGAACTCTACAATTCATCAGAATGTTTTATTTTGTTGGTGTCAAGATGGTTCACGTTGTTACTGTAAATGTAGCATGCAGTGATACCGTTCAAAATCAATCTTTAAAAAATTTGAATAATTGAAGTTTCAGCGAAATTAAAATATAATGATTAAAAGAGAGCCAACTAAAAATAGGCACTGGCATCAAATGGCTAGGATTGGGATGGTGTGAGGTTTCTCTTCTCTGGAAACTTTATTTTAAAGCCATCTGCACTTAAAATCCTTTTTTACTTAGAGGCTGATGAAACACCAGAACAGTTTTTCTAGAGAACTGGTGGATGCCCGACCTCTGGAAGTGTCCAGGGCCAGGTTGGACAGGGCTTGGAGCAACTTGGTCTAGTGGGACATGTCCCTGTCCATGGCAGGGGCATTGGAAGGAGATGAGCTTTAAGGTCCCTTCTAACCCAAACCATTCTACGACTCTCGAAACAAAAATAAGGAAAATTAAATACTATTTAAAACTCTGTTAGAAATGTCATTGAAATTAAATGTTTTATCCAAAAAATCCCAGTGTTTCCGAAACAGAGTTTTTCAGTGAACAAAACCTTGTTCATCAGGTTCTTATCACCATAGCTCCTCTTAGTTAGAACTCAATATAGTAGGTGTTTTCTGCCACATCCCAGTATGAGTGAGAGACTTGGAAGAGATTCCAAAGAGATCTTGTTTTGAGGAATTTTCTTCCTGATCATCTCCAAGACACTCTGGGAATTATCATAAACAGAGTGAAATTCAGAACTGATTAGGCATCATAAGGGAAATAAGAGAAAAGGAGAATTATTTTTGCTTTTGAGAAGCAGTAAATCCTTATTACCTCCACCAAAAAGTCCTGTATGCTATTGATGTACATATGAGAGGATTTCGATTGCCAAAATGATCATTTGATGCAGAATGAGCACCCTCTCTTGTTGAATTCCTCAGCTTTTTTTATGTAGCCAAACTTAAGTAAAATAACACCACTGAGCTCGAGTGTAAGGAATTGAGGACAGATCTGCCTGTCTGCACCTCAGGACACTGGAAATGCACTACCAACACATTGCATACAGGGTTTAATTCCCTTAGGTTGCACCCCTACTGCTAAATGCATCCCACCCAAGGTGCTGACCATAACCCTAAGCTCACTGGTAAAGAGTGGAAAACACTTCTGTTGATCAGGGCTAGTCCCTTGCAAATTGGCTTAGGGGTATCATTGTCTAGGGAGTAACCACATTGTCTTGAGACAAAATGATTTAATTTTTTTTTCTTGAAAGTTGTTGTGGGTTTTTTTAGGTGAAATTCAGTTTGAACATGGATTGAGTTGTGTTGCAGGGCACTTAACTGAATTTTTAATTGCATTGGTACATTTTGCAAGTCCTGAAGTCTGCAGGACTTTCTGTCTCTAAAGACCATTGAGGATAAATGTGCAGCCCTGTAGGTGTGGTGTGGTCCCTGATATGGACTGCATGTAAGATTTGTGTCACTTTCCCTGGTTGGTTTACTGCCAAAGAAATCCCAAATGCAAACTAACATCCATGCAAAGCAGACAGTAAGGATCCAGTGCCCGCCGTGAACTCAAGAACTAAATGATGTGGCAGTGGAGACAAACCCTAAAAAAAAAATAAAAATTACACAGTTAAGGGTACTTTCCTGTTACATGATCACCAGAATGGAAAAGCATTGTGATTATGGGCTGCTGACAAAGCTACCACAGAGTACACTTAGTTATCATTCACGTCGTTTTCCTAATTTCCATAACAAAGTTCTTTCACACATAGACTCAGTGCTTATGAATGGGAAAATGCTGCTTATCAAGGGTTCCTCAGAGAAGTAATTTCTGATTTCGAAAACTCAGGTGGCTGTGTTTCTTAGATTCAAGGGAAATGTTTGCTATTTGACAGCAGCCCTGTGGCTGCTGTCATCTTATAGCAGGAGGCTTCCTGCTCTTAAACCAGACACAGGGTTTTCCATTACACTAGTAACAGGGATGATGCTTATATTTAGATATGTGAGATTTAGGTCCAAGTTCTTATAAAAGTTCTGAACACCTTGCTGGAGCAGCCTCTGTCTGTTGGCTATGGAGGAAGATTGGAGCACTCATTTAGGCTTCATGCCTAAAGTTTATAAAGCTAAGTGAAATGAATAATGATTTGATAGGATAGCTCATGCTCCTGGGAAGTGTAACATAAACTTCTGTAAGTGTTTCTTTAAGTAAAACATTTATATGCCAATATATAGCCATAGGGACTCAAAGAGAAAATGTAACTCTGACTATAAAAAGCATGATATTTTCCAGCGTATAAACTAGTTTAATACAGTAGATTAACTAAGTTCCTCTTGTAAATGTAATACAGAAGCTTCAAAGTGTCACTTTATTAATGATTTTCCCTAATGTATTTCGGATATTTTGGGAATGGAGATATGGCAAAATCATATATTTCCCCATGGTATCACCAAGGACACATCTACATAGCAAATAGCAAAACAGCTGGAATGATAAAGGAGAGTATCTGTGGGAGTTTAGATATCTTCTTCCATGTTTCCAGAGAATGATTTAAAAAAAAATCTATTCTACTCCTACTTTGCTGCTTATCTTAAACTTGGGAATGTATTTTGCTGCCTTTGTACAGCACTTTATATTGTGGAACCCAAGCATTGCAAGTAGTAAATAAGAACAATATATTTCCATGTACAATGATAATTTAAAGACATTAGTCCTTGTTTTCTAAAGTGATTAGAGAGCTACCAGCTGAATTTTTTAATGGAGTGAGAAAACACCAAGGACAACAGAAACATCACCATTGCTTTCAATGGGGGCAGGTGATATTTTTGTAACTGCATGTTAAAATGCAATTCATTAAGAAATAATAAAACCTGTCTTAGCACATTTTTAGTTTAGCTTAGAGGGGTGATTTTTCTCCTAGCTTGCTTGTAACTTGTTTTCTAACCTATGAGACTTTTATATCCAATTAAATACAGCATTACCAGTGCATTTATTTTTTACTGTGTTAATATGTTCTATAGATAATGGGGTTCACTTCAATCCCACCTTGAGACCCCTCTGTGTTGCCTATGGTGTTACATATGTATTCATGCGAAGATTGATTCCACAGTGCTATTTCTAAGTTTCACAGCATTACCTTGGACTGGTGTTGTCCTCAAACTAGACAAAGGCCATGACCAAATTCAAGTACCTTGATTTATTTACATGGAAGGCAAGGAATGTGACTTTCCAATTAAAGCTATTCCCTACAGAGCTGCAGGATCTCATTTACTTGGAATGCAAAGGCTTTTTCTTGTGAACTAAACTCCTCCAGATTTAGGAAATGCATTTAGCAGCCTGTAATACTGTAGCTCTGGTTTTATCACATATCTATGCTTCCTCCAGAAGAGTTAGATAACATATGTGGATTTTTATTAAGGTGTAAGTCTATATGGTCTGATCCAAAACTGCTTAGCAAAATGCTTCAAAGCTAGAGGGACTGATTCTAATCTCACTTAAACTTTTGGCATCATGAAGATAGTCTTAACATGTACTCATATCTGTGATTACTCCCTCTCAGCTATTTGCTCCCAAGACTGCAGACTCATGCAAAAGTCCTCAATGCACCTTTGCAAGAATCTTCACTCACTCACTCATTAAATTTCTTCAAGGCGAGTTTTTGCATAAAAGAGATTTTTTTCCTCACATATTTTCTAATTCACTGTAATAACACCCATGACAATCTGGAGTAATTAAAATCTATTTTTCCTTTCTGGAGATAAATTTTTGCAATGACATTAAAAAGAGACTCAAGTATGCTTTTATGTTTTAAACTAAGCCAGTGTCATGGTTGTAAGATTAAAATTTGGCTTAAAACCTCCATATTTCAATTAACTCTTTTTCTCCCCCTCACTCAACCATTCACCTCCTTCAGACCCTTTAAAAGCAGTTTAGAATATATGTGAGAGACAAAACCAAAGGATTTTTGTTATGTTTTGTTTTTTTCTTTTGGCAGCTGAAATGAAAACCATCAGTTGGAAAGGATATTGCCTCTAAGTGAGAGAAGGGGCTGGAGATAAGTCACTGTCTGTGGGTTCTGAAAACATGCTGAGTGTATATCCTAAAATATCAGAGAGTTTACAGAAGTGCAGAATATTGTAAAAGCATTTAGGATCAGCTGTGTAAAGATCATTTAAGCAAGTCACAATATTGAAGTATAATCACATGCTTACAGAATATTGGTTTGAAATACCCCACCCAACGTTTCTGCAGTGGGTGGGTTGGCACTGTTTTGATGGGCTGTGTGACTTTGGTTGTATTACGAATTTACTGACACTCAGTGATTGTTCAGACACTTTGGTACAGAGCTGGAGGTCCAAAGGCATTAGGGTTTATTTTAAAAAGCAGAAGTAATATTTTTAAAACCTCGGTTGTCTGTGTGTCTGGAGGTTAAGCACTCTCAGCATGCAGTCAACCCTGAACTTCCAGTTTATTTTTTGCACTGGGTTTGAACAATCTCCTCACAGACTCACCCCGTGTCCCAGGGAGGAAGGTCTACAGAAGTGGGTCAGCAGTGACAAAGACAGCAGAGCACACGCCAGACCAGAGAAAGAGGGGCTCAACTCTGCCTTCAAATAAATTCAGCCCCTAATCTAATCACCTGTCTGGTCTTATTCTGAATGGAACATTAAAAGCAGAAACCAGAGCAAGACTTTTCCTCTCCGAGCCCCTTTCCCAAGAAATAAACACAGAATGGAAGTGAGTTTTGCTGGTCATGTTGAAGAATCAGAGTTTAAGCTGCTAATTGAAAAGAAAGAATGGTTAACATCTCAGATGGTATTTCTCCCAGAAATCAGAGAAGGCTTTATGCTTCCTGACAGTGTCATGATCTTCATGTGACAGGGAAAGAGGTTCAGGGAGCAACTACTGTTTGTTTTTGTTTGTTTGTTTGTTTGTGTGTTTGTTTTTTCTAAGTATTTTCTTTTTTTTCCTTCCTTTTATTTTTCTGGTGCTTAGTACAGAAGGAGCAGAAGGAGCATTCTGCTGCATGTAGCTCTATGAGTAGTCTTATAATTGGGTTAGGAAAGCACTTTTAGCAGACTAGAGCACAGCTGTAGCCTCCCCCAGTGTTAACTGGACAACAACAGATGGAGCAGATGGAATAGTGTCAGAGGCTGCAGGAGCAATCAGCATGTTGAAGTTGAAGAGTCCCTGAGGCAGGAAAATTATGCCTAAGTATAGTTTATGTCTTGGGATTTCATTCAAGCTTAGTTGAACTTTTAAGACGTGGTCCATTCTGAACTCTTATAAAAAAATATCAATAGTTTGCAACAACTACTGCGCTGCTTCAATGTGCAGCCAAATCATCCCTATGCCTCTGGTGGACAGACAATCCAGGCAGATGATTTATTTGCTTATTGCGGTTTTTCATTGCAGATTTTAGCAACTCATTAAAAAAAAAAAAAAAAAGCACATTTCTCATAACGTGGAATGTATTGAAATTTGCCATCTGCTCCACTCTAAGCATCTATAGGGTTTGGTTGACAACTGCAGCCCATCACTTCTGGCACTGGCTAACCCACAGCCCAATGCTTTTGACTCCCCTTTTTCTGAATTTGGCATTCTTCTCTACAGGTTTGAAACAAAGACTCATCAACTCCTCACAATTGCTTTTAACCTTTAAGGCATCACCAGTGACAAGAATGTGCTTCTGGAGTGTGAAATTAGAATATTAACAAAAGTGTGAATCTTTTCTTCACACCACACAAAGGAGCAGGAATGCTGGCAGATGAATCGTGTACTCCAAAAATGTTGGCAATTGAGGCAAAATACCATGAAGTGGGTAAAAAATATATATATGCTGGGATGTAACTGTCTGTTGCACCCAGCCCAGCTGGCACACACTGCACTCTGTGCACCAGCTGGAAGGAGATCAGCATCTATCGTAGAAACATTTAAGATGCCTATTAAACCTTTGGCATAGGCAATGGGGACTGTTATCATCTTTCTCCTGATCTATGGGATCTCTTTGCAGTTTCAACCCATTTCCTTGGAGAAAAACCTCCACATGACAAACCTGTAGGATCCTGAGGAAGTATCTGGACAGACTCCAAGGACTGAACGGCATCTCTGGCTACTGCCACCTCTTCCACTCCATTTTGGTAAGCATTCTGCTGGCTTCCAGACCTCCAGCAGCCTGCCTGCCATGCTGCCTTCCAGAGATCCCAGCCTCAGGACCATGGCTCTGAATCACACTGCCCACGGGCTGGGGAAATGATTTGTGCTTGCTCAGTGAGTTCCTCAGAGCATCAGGTTCCTTCTCTGGTCCAGTGCTGGAAGACACAAAATAGTTACAGAAATCAGGCGCTTTTTATTTTTGACGTTGCCTTCCTTGCTCATTTGACATATAATGGGACTACAGTGCAGGGAGGCATATACTCTGTGAATTATTGTTGTCAATCAAAGGCAAACCACGCAGTAAATTCAACAGTGACACAAATGACAAATAATTTGAAAGGAAAAGAGAACCAGGACTTTGCTGCCTACTCAGTACTTTTCCAGGAGACAGACAAAGGACTTCATATTTTTGTGCTGTCAGTCTTGCACCTTTTGTAAGTAGTGCCTTTGCTAAGAGATCTTAAAACACGAGACAATGCTGATAAATATAGCAGCTATTTTATCTGCATTGCATTGCATATTCCCTGTAGCCTGTTTAATGATATTTTATCTGTATTAACAGGCAGTACCATATCTTTTTTGTCTCTCTTCCTTTCTCTCACTCCGAGGGGCTAAACTGTTTATTGAGGGAGAATGTGGTACAAAGAGAACTACTTGATTGTCACATGATATCACCTTATTTTAAGCAACTCCTTATCTTATGACTCATTAAAATTTCCTGAAGCTCTAACATTTTTGAAAGAAAGAAAAAAAAATCAAATACCTTTGCAACTGGATTTTAAAAGTCATGTTGTACAAAAATTACTTTTGCTAAAAGTTTCTCATTTCGTTCTTTTAAAAACCAATATAAAACTTTTCACATCTAAGCAATAGAAACATATTTGTCACAGTCTCAATGGGGTGCCTATAATCAGCGTAATCAGACAACAATAGGTGAATAATGTATAAATTTTCATAATTCCAAGTTTATTTTCTCGATGCAATGACATGACCTTTCATTTTCCTCACATTTGTCAATCACATTGTATTGCTCAATTGGTCCAATTACATATCAGTACCAGCTATGCCAAAAATAGTTTACTATCTCTGTCCTGGTCTCCTACTCTCTGATGAGTAATTAACATCTTCCACATGAAATAGTTAGGTTTTCCATTCTAACGAAGCCAGATCTTTCAGGTGTTCAGTTTTAAGATACAAACAATTGCATTTCACAGAACAGTGCACAAGCTCCTTTTAAAATTTCTTCTATGGTCCCATTCAATGTGAACAAACCTTTAAAGAAACACTAATGCATTTTATTCGACTATGAAAAGCCTTTCATGTAGAAATAGCTTGTAAAAATAGAGGTCTTTATTCTGGATGTAATTCCAATTGATATGGTTTTAAAGTGATTATTGCTAAACCGAGGATGGTCCTCACCTAATAACCTTCATCTGTTTTCCTTGTGAAGACCACAAACTGCCCTGTTCATAATGGACACAAACACACCAGTGTGGGACCCTACCCGTGGCAAGCTGTGAAGGGAGGTCGCGGAGTCAGGGGCTAGGGAGGGGTGCGTTTCATGCAGGCATCTTCCTGCTGGCTTTGAGGTGCCCATAATCATTAGTGTGGGTAATTACATCGCTTCAGGCCATACCATCAGTTCCAGAGGTTTTTTTTCCAAGTGAATTAATTTTAATTAGATTAATTACAGTAAGAGGAAATGGAAATTCCTCTCCAATTCTGTGATGATGCACGTGGCTATGCAGAGAATGTGAGGGCTTCATTGCCGTGTAGCACACGACATAACCACAAAAGATCACATTGACATAAAACTTGTTTGTAATAGGAAACTGTGTTAACAGCTATTATCTGTGTAAGGAGAAATCCTGTTACACTGGTATACAAGGGTTCATACAGATGTGTGTCTTCCAGTCTGTGATGTGAAATAAGGTAAAGCAGTGCAAGATCCAAGACATTTCCTACCAGGCCTATGGCAGTGAAAATAACATGGCTAATTCATCATACATGAACTCACGTATTTTAACAGCTTTCACCCTCTACACCAGGCTTGAAATGCTGCTTATTTCTGACAATCTTTGTATCAGCAATCAAAAGGAGGTCTTCATTAATTTTCAAAGGATGCTGCTGAGGACTGTATATTAAATATATATATAGACTGAAGAAAAATGATGGTAGGAATTTTATTGCAGTATGTTTTGGCATAACCTTTTGGAATATCATGTTCCAGTCACCGCTTTCCACTATGTCACACCTGCTTATGCCATTTATGACATGTTACACCCCACAACTGTAATGCAAAGTGACTTATCTGGTGTAACACAAAGTGAGGCATTAGCAAATGTATAAATATATTTAGAGGGAACTAGATTTAGCAAGGAAATTTTGATTACATCAGACAGTGCAGATTTTGATAGACTTTTAGTCAGTTTGCAACAGAAGTCTATATGTTTGCATTATTCAGTGCAATTTAATATGAATTACAAGATGAAGAATGTAAAGAGACATTCTGGTAAAACTCTGTGCCATAATATGTTAAAGAAACATGAGAGCTATATTTATGGACATTACATACCAAATTTAAAGAGAAACAAATCCCAAGTATTTAAGGACTCATGTCATTTACCAGAACCATGGCCTAGTCCTGAAAATACTTAAGCCTATGAATAATTTACCATATGAAGAGTTAAGCTAATATACATGAGGTATTCTGTTAGTGCTGAAGAGACTAAGCAGGCATTTAAGTGCCTAAGGCACTTAGCAGTGCCTTTAAGCATGTGTGGACAGTGCACATTTTGTCCCCCAGGCTTTTTAGTGTCAAACATTTTTTCCCCTTTACTTTAAGTACTTCTAGTAATTACTAAAATAAAATTTTAATGTATGGAAATATATGAAAAGATGTTATGTAACAATTTTACAGGAATATACTTTGGCTCAACCAAATGACTACTTATAATTACACAGTTACTTTACTTCCACTTTTTTTATTTGTAACAAGTAATAATCAGAAAATTAAAGAAAATTATTCCAATATATAATAGGGAAAAAATTTCATTGAAAGTTTTGCTTAATATGTTTTCTTCAAAAAATAAACTTTATTAGCAAAAACAGTAAAACTTTCAATGAAGAAATGCCTCTGAAAAATAGCTAAATTTGATCAGCATAAAACCTTGATGAAGAATTTCCATTACCATAACGTATGTATAGAAATCCTATGTTTTATAACTTCTATGACATAACTGGAAACTATCTAAAAAACATGTATATAAGGATACAATGTTAATATATGCAACCTTTGCATTGCTGCCTTGTGATTTAAGACTTTTTTTATTATGCTACTCTAGTACTCCCTCTTCATAGTTTTGGATGGAGAATACCTAATATTTTAGAGCTCTTCCTTGATTACTCCATTATGCTTTACAGGAAAACATAAATTCTATCAGTAAATGTATAGGAAGCCAGCATGTCCTACTCAGATCTGAATTCTAAAATATTTTTAATTTACATAGCATGGCAGTGGTATTTCCATCTACTGAAAATTACACATATATTTCTGCAGTGAACCACTCAAAAGTGACTCACAACAGTTAAGAAGTGGTAGAACATGTGCATTTAGCACGATTCTGGCATTGTAATTTTTAAAACACATTATATTTCGAATGGGGGAACATTTCTGCACTCATTAGCACAGCTTGCTTTTTGCAACAGGGTTGCAGACATAAATTCCAACATACACTGGAATACAGATTAACTCTGGAGCACAGATTTGCAGTCATAGGATAAGAAAAGAGAGTAGGTTTAAATATTATCTGTACCTAGAAATGTTTCATTTTTTGCAGTATGTGTGTGGTTTGGAAGACAGAAATAAACTTCAGAAGCCCCAACATCCCTCTTGGAAACAGGAGGTTAGCTTTGCCAAAGCTCAGCATTTTATCTGACATCAGCAGTTCATACACATGCGATAAAATAGAGAATGAGCCTGCATAAAAGTAAGGCACAGCATTTTTAATAAAAATAATAATGATAAATGAATTTTAATATTGCCTAATTCTTTTTGGGGGGTTTTAGGTTCACAGGGTTAGTTGACTGTTAGCAGATGTGGGTGTGAAATAGCTTTCTCATTAAAGAAAATTTTCAAGATATTAGAAAATAACTACTGCAAAAAGGTACAAAAATTAAAAATTGCATACATTTGTATTAGCCAAACTCTGAAGGAGAATTGACTGCAGAAGAGTTAAAACACTAGATTGTTTTCTAGATATTTATGTTTTGATAATTTAGATTTTTTTTTTACACAAGATAGAAAAAAATATATATTTTTCAAATCTTAAAATGTGATTTTTTGTCTTTTTTGAAGTACTGCTGAAACAATTAATTCAGTAGAATTTTGAGAGCAAAATGCACCGTCGCCTAAACTTTCCACAAATTTGTAAAGGTTTAAGTTTTAACAAATAGACACCATCAAAAAAAACCCAAAAGAAATCTATGAACGAAAAGAAACCCTCGTAAAACTTCTGATCAATTCTGTTAATTCATTCCTTTCTGGTGGAGAATTCTTTTTCATATTCAGATTCCTCCTACATTCTTCTGCACTGCAGACTCTTTCTAAGTAAAGCCATTCTTTGATGCAATGGGGAAAACCAATTTTCTATGGAAGTTCCTTAAATATATTTTTCCAGTTGTCCAGGCTGCCAAATCATTCTCATAGGAAAAATGTTGTTATACTTTCAGATTTTTGAGGGCAGAACTAAAGAGTTTCTGCTTGCTACAGTGCAACTGTAAGCAGTATAAAACTCATCCTGTAGTACTTCAGTCCCATTTTACCTATAGGACATGAGATACCTTCTACAATTATTTCACACTGTGAATTTTTAATGACAGATCCCATGCATTTCAAATAAGGACTTTTAATCCACAGTTAGTGGCTCCAAGTGATCCTGTTACAGCAAGATACACACTGATGATTAACTTGAAACTCTATTATTTGCCAAATCCATACCCTGCAGAGCTGCATCAGAAATTAAATTTAAATGCATAACCAGTTTTGCTTAGAAAGAAAAATTTATATTCATTTTCTTGAAATTTAAAATTACATAGGGGAGGAAAAAAAAAAAAAAGAGTGATGGACCTCCAGAATCCCTGAAATTAAGCAAACAACATAAAATTCCTAATTGCAGACACCGCCTTGGATTCAGCTGATACCAACTTGGAATCATTCCTCTTTATTTCAAGTAATGACCCACACTAGGAAAAAAATTGTCCAATTCTCTATTTCTTGGGAGAGTAAAAGGCATTTCCTGAGGGCTGTTCAGATTTTAGGTGTACTTTGAAGGGCACAGATGTCAACATGACCAGAACATTCCCAGTTGGTCAGGTAGAACATAACCTACTTCCTATGATAGGAAGGTGTTGAGGTCCACTTTCAGGATGGTGACAACTGTAAAGAATTTTAACTCAGAAGATGGGGCTGATGGAAAGAGCAAAATGTTAGGGGCTAATTAATTGAAAACTGCCAGAACTGTGAACAAAAAAAAAGGTACAATTTACATAGGAATATAAAATACTGTTCTGCTGAAACATTTTGAGTTCAATCTGATGGAGGGGGGTAATTAAGCGTCCGCATGGTTTGTGGAGAGAAGGAACTGGTTAGATCATGGCTGTGCATTTCTGTTAGAGACAGAGGCACAAAGCCAGTGGGAAAATTATAAGACCAAAATGCAAAAAATCCAAAAAGCTATGACACTGCTGTATAGGCACTTTTGGCACGGAGAGAGTGAAGAACCACATGAAAGGGAGAGGCTTCTTGGTTTTGTTTTGCTGTGTTGTCTTAAAGAGGGTTTTGTCTGGAATTTCTGTAAATAGACAGGGCTCCATTCAAAAGCAGCTACTTTTGATCAGAATTATTTCTTCCTCATAGAAATATTCCTTGAGCCCCTGAATTCTGTTAGAATTGTAGGATCAAAGCAGGTAAAGTGTCTTCCTAGCCATGCATGTATAATTACACAGACTTTCCCACACTTTACATTTATTGAAACTGCTACATTTTAACTGTATTTTAATCTTTATTTTAAGAAATACAACAAAAAATGTGATTTCTGAATCTTTTTCTCTGTAAAAATTACTGTTACATTTTAAAACACAGTGAGGGCCAGGGCACTGTACTGTAACCTTTACATTTCTTTAACACATTCAAATGGGAATTGGAAAAGCTTTCATAGCTGTGCATCCTATTAAACACTGACCTAATATTACAGCTGAGTATACGAGTAGCAAGAGTAGAGAGAATAAATTTTGATGTGCTTTTTTCACAAACACGTGAGAGTAAGAAATAATTGGTTGTTTAGGCATAGACTTCATATTTTCAAAGTAGATTTGCTCAGTTATTTATTTAAATCTCTTAAGAATAAAAATGCAATATTGCATTATTCCAAGTTTCCTATTTCTACAATTACACTATTTTACTTCGCCTTTCTTTAAATTATTCTAAAGTAAGCAGATTCACAGACACATATACAGCAACATCTGGTCAGTTATTGCCCTTCTTTGATCTGGTACTGGTAAAAAGGGCAAGATGAATGTTTTTTAAGCAGTCTAGTACAATTACACAGACAAAAGCATCAAATTCTATATTAAGAGCAGGCCTCAGGAAGGTTTATGCTAAAATTCAACCAGAGTAGTTCAGCCATCATACAAATTTGATGTAAAGCTGTGTCTTTAAAGCTAAAAGCACATTCGTTTCTGGTCTTTAAGTGTGCTGGAATAGTAAGACTTTTTATTTCCTCTTTCAACATACTCTCTTGAAATTATAAAATCACCAGTGTCCAAACCATTGGGCACCCATACCTTTGTTTGCCCAGAGGCCGAAAAAGTAGTGCAGGTCACAAAATAAATCCTTGATTTCCCATTAAACCTTTGGCTGTTTGAAGAAAACAGAATCTCATCCTTCCCCAAATCTGCCAAAGAACACTTCAGACTTGAAATACTTCAAGATGCTGGCTAACAGGCACAGATAAAACTTGGCTTGACTATCTCCAGCCTGCTTTGCCACCTCCTGGGAATTCCCAGGCGAACACATCCTGTTTGATGCCAAGTGAGAAGCCTGGCATGGGCAACTGCCACGTGCCACGGCAGACAAATGCTACTCATCTGAGGCTTGGCTCCACACTGGTGGTGACACACATAAAGCATGATTAACATTACTGACTGCAGATCCAGGGATTTAGTCCAGGTAAGGCTGGAATGTACAAAGCTCTGTACCACCTCAGCAGCATGGTTAACCAAAAGCAATCTCTGGCAGAACGTACCCTCCCCTCAGGCTGGAAGCATTGTGGTGGTGCTGTTGCGCTTTGCTGGAACAGCTCTTATTTAGAGCTAAATTAGAATGCCTTACGAGGCATTTGTCATTCATGGTAACAGCAAGAGAGAAATCAATAGTACATTCACAGCTGATCCCCAGCAGCTCTTGTTCTTCCTATTCTAAAATAAAAAAAAGCGCTTAGTTCCTCAGTCTGGATAACTTCATTATCAAATGCTAGCCCCAATTAGAGAAGATTTAAAAGGTAAACAGATCCCAGTCTCCCAAGCCACAGAAATTCTGTATTCCAGTTTATGTCAGGGATGGTGAGCACCTCACATCATTGCGTTTCTAAGCCACATCTACCTTGAGGAAGTTGTACTCTTATCTTAGTACCTGTTGGTTATGCAGCTGGTCAAGGGATGTCAGGGTGGGGGAGACCTGCCCCAAAGTCCAGCTGGTGGGTGGCTGTATGAAGAGACACCACCAATTGTGTCCATACTAGAATGTGAGCTTCCGTTAGCTAACGTGTTGTCTTGGTAAGGGCAGGACTTACTCCCCCATCCTGTCTCCCAGTTTTTGTTGTTTTCCCGCTATAGCAATTCTCTCTCGCAGCCCATCTTCATCTTTAGGTATTCTGAAGCACATTACCCAACACCTCACCAGCACTTCTGGGCATCAATGCAAGAAAAATGTTACCACTTTCGGTTTTCTAAAGAAATTGAGTTCTGCTAACTAATTACCAGTGTGTCCTCATCAATGTGGGGTTTATTTTTCTTTTTGAACAAAGCAAACCCAGATGACTTTGCTCACCTTAGACAATGATTCTTAGTTTTCTCTGCTTTCAGAGCATAGATAGATGTGAACTGTTGCAGCACAGAGATTGTACTATAATTGTTCTTTTATACAATTTGATCCCAAAGTACTGTGTACTGCTATTCTTTATTGCAGCACCTAGAAATCCCAACTGATTATGAGCCTTTTTTCTAGAGGATGTTTTATAACCCCCTTGTAAGAGATACCAGTCTAAAGCTGAAAATCTTCATGTTCAATGGAAAGGTTTGTCCTCAATTTATAAAGCCAGGACTAAGTTATAGAGCTCCTAAATGAATTCTTACTATCACCCTCAAGGACCATGACAGGCAGGAAACCCTAAACTTGGTTTCTTAATTGAGAAACATCTTTGACTCTTTGAGAAAAGTCATTTAAAGAAGGCATGTTGCTGTAGACATATATTTATTCACATTTTCCTGTATAAATATATGTAAAAAGTGTACAAATATGCATCATGATTTATCCATAGATACACCTTATACATATGTAGTTATAGATGTGTATCCTAGCATACAAGTAATGAGGAAGGGCCACTAACAGCATTCCTCTGTGCTGCTGGGGCAGCCTCAGGGCTCTGCTCAGGGCTGCTCTCATGGGCAACACAGACCCACCAAAGTGAAAATCCAGGACAAAATGCCAACAAGCAGAGGAACCTGTGGGATGTCAATAAGGAAATAAACTTTACATTAGTCTTGTCATATTGGTGCCTCAGGCAGCATTTTCCTTTATGTTTGTATCTGATTCATAAAATTATACTGAGGTGCCACAGTCCTGCAAAGCAGAATTTTCTTATTGATCTGGCAAGCATCGTTGATCTCATTTTTTTTTCCAGTCTGCCAGGGTGCAAGAGATGCAATAGGGACATACAGAATAATATGAATCACATTTTATGTATTTATTTATTTTACCTTTGTGCTAGCTCTAGTACCTGGAGCTGGATGCCACACCAGGGCTGTTATGGAGAACATCAACCCTAATCAAAACAAAGGCCTGCAAAGGTCACCCTTTAGTGAGTGAAACTGTGTTTGAACACACTTTTATTAGTAGATTTTTATGATCATTCTAGAGTCTCTGAAACAGCTTTCCAAATTATTTACTGAGTCTGATGATAAAATATTGGAACAGTTTCTTTCTTCATATTGTGAAATATTATTCCTTCAGCTGTTACTAGCAGAATGTGAGACTGAAGGTACAACCCTTGTGTAGGTGTTTAAAGTTGAATTTGAATGTTTAACATTGTATGAGACCATCTCTGTGATGGAATTGTGGAGAAAATAAGTTTCCTCTTACTATTAGAAAGTCTTTAAAAATGTCAGCCCTATTCTTGCTCACCTCAGTTTTCCTTGACATTCCTAACAATAGATTTCTGAAACTGAATTCCATCTTGCCTGTCTGTGGAATACTCCACTGCTAATGTCAGGAGAGTCAGTTGCTGCTCCCAACTGTAAATGTGGCATTGAACATGGATCAAAATCTACGTCTAATACCAAGGGACATCTCTATTATTGCTAATAAATTTCTGATTAGCCAGTGGTGTAGCCCTTGATAATACATAACAAGAGAGTTGGTGAAAGTGTATTATAACTCAGTGTTTCTTCCTCTTCTTCTCAATTTTTTTTCCCAGTTTTTCTTGGATAAGAAAGGACCATGTAAGGTGACTAATGTACAATGAGAAAGCAGAGAAGCACAGAATAAAGCTTAGGAGAATCCAATAAAACAGATATTTATGAAGACAGGATAAGATAAAATTTATAGACAAAATGGTTGCACAGAAGGAAATTAATTTCAATTTTAATTTGCAATTCTGCAGTAGATAAAATGAGAGTTTGTCATAGTATACTGGTGTATTTTGAGGACCAACATCACAGGTCTGGTGACTTTTAAGAAAACTTACAAGCCATTAGAAGTAGCTGTCAATTTTTGTCAGCAGATAGTATTAGGAAATAGAAGCCTGGGAATATTCTAGGGCTGTGGAAAGCTGTTGGAAACATTTTTATATTGATATGAGTGGAGAGAGAATGTGAACACATGGATGCAAAAATTACTCGTGTTGCTGAGGCCTCCAGCAGCAGCTCATCAACATCCCAGCACACACTGTGATTTCTCTGAACAAACAGGTACGGAGCAGAGACTGACTAAATGCTAATGACTCACAGCAGTGGGACAAAGCGGAAAGATTAATCACCACCAGCTTCCAAAGGGTGCAATGAGACATATCCAAAACCAGCACTCTCCTAAGAACCCAGTAGCTGCAGGGAAGGTTCAAAAATGGATGCTCATGGTCCTCCCCAGCACAGGAGAGGGTTTTGGCAGAAGCAGAACATGGTGTGGGGCAGAAAAGGATGGGCTGGGGAGGCACTCTGACCTCTGATGCCACATTTTTCGTCATGTTTGTATCCGTCACTACCTTATCTGACATTTTTCCCATTCCAGAGGTGTGAGGTCTTCACCAGCAGCCTTTGGAGCTGAGAGCCCGGCAACAGCCTTTTGATTTTGTCTAATTACTTTCTATTCATATTAAAATTTAACCAATCATACATTTGCTCTTATTAAAGCTGTTTTTTGTTACTCACCTACACATTTAAGGATATGTATTTAGTTTAAATATGTTGAAATATAGGTGCTTTATGTAAATATGTAAACATATTTTATATGCAGCTGTGTATATATAATTAAAATATTTATTTACACATATTTGTAAAATTTTGTGTATAACTTTATATATGATACATTATATAGACAAAAATACATGCTTATATTTGCAAGGAGTGGTAGATCTGTATTGTATATTTTTACATAGGATCACTTCCTGGACAAAAGGAAACATGGAGCCAATCAATTGGTTTCAAAAAATGGCAACTGGCCAATCACATTAATGATAAAATATGCTGGGTACGAGGCAGTCGTGCACAGCAGCCACAGTGAGTGCTGGGGACGGGGCTCCCACAGTGCCACACGTACCTGGCACACCTGTGCCACACTGGGCTGTGCCCCGACCAGCCCATCCCGAGCTGCACCCTGCCCAGCTCTGCCTGTTGGCTCTTCCCAGTCTGTGCTCCAGTAGCAGCCCTTGGCAGCTTTGTAGTGTAAAATAAATATCTCCGTTATTCAGTCGCCTCAACAAATTTTCCTAAACCTTTAACTTGCTTATTTTTACTTCGCAAGTCTTGCCCCTAACTGTCTCTATTAATTGTTCCAGCTACAGACTAATTGCTGAAGTTACTGCTGTCAACTGCATTGCTTTCTCCTTCAGCCACAGTGTCTGTGGGCAACCCAAGATGCCCCACCTCAGTTAATGGAAGCTTTTATTAATGCTCTGTGGTTGCTTTCTGTCATTCGCTTTCCAACTCTTGCCCAAGACAGGAAAATTAAGAAACACATCCTAGTCCCCAGCTTGCATCCTTCATTGGACATACTTGAGCTGCAGAGCCTGCTTTAGCTGAATGTTGATGTGTTTTGTACAGACTACAACTCTGCCAAGAAGAAACATTATCTTTGTAGTCCAGTGGTAATGAAACTTTCCAGTTACATGAAGGAAGTGTGTTCAGATCAAACAGAAGATTACATGAAATTGTTTGGTCGAACTGTAGATGCATATGTCCACGGCAGGGATGCAGAGACCTGAGTGTAAACAGGCTCTGCATTTTCAGTTTTGTTCTTTTTGTAGTAGAGAAAGAATGCATTTTGGATTTTCTGCTTAAGACCTAGAAAGTAGACACAGCTGCAAATCCCCAAAAGAGATAGACGCTCATGTTCACCTAGCCCAGCTTTAGCAACGTGTTATTCGCAAGTGCAGTAATCCTACTGCTGCAGTATTACACTGCTCCCTTTTCCTTCATGTAATGAACATGTTATTTTTTTTCAACTAGGATGTTGCTGGCTACTAAATATTTTCACATGCTTAGAAAAACATTAGAAAAAAGTAAAGAAATCCACTGAGAGCTGTGAAACAAAAAGGCACCTGGAGACCCCCGAGGTACAAATTACTAGCGGCTGGGGGTTATTTGCCCTGTTCTTATGCATTTTAGGACTGCTGCTGTCCAGAGTCAGAGAAAAGGCCAGACAATTAGGTAATACAGTATTTATCAGCATCCTCTCCCCCCCACACACATGCCCTCTCCATGACATTATTTGCTTTGCAGTGTTGCATTCAGACACAGCAGTACTGTTTCACTGCAGCACATTAGTTTTCATTGCCATTGCAATCTGGTCAAGATGAGCTATAACTCCTGATTTGCTTTGATTTATTGTGCTGAGCCATACTTTGTTTCTACAAGATCATGACGAAAAACTTGCTGAAGAGGGCACAAAGGATGTGTCTGGTACCAGGTACCCAGGGGTCTCACTGCCCACTTGGAGCATAGACCAATGCTGTCAGTCCTTGCAACAAATACACGACAGATTTTTGTTGACATATAACTCATCTGAAACTAATCAAATCCAAGTGAATTCCAGGTATTGAGATGAAGGGATTGTTGGAGCTTGAAATTCAAAGCAAAATTTGACAAGATGAACATATAAGCAGAAAATGAGATAAATAATTACATGAACTATTCTCTGCCTGAGCACAAGATTCTTCAATTTAGGGGTTTGTGTCCATGTTTGATTACAGATGTGCATTTGCCTCATGTGTTACAGGTAAGAATCTCAAGTACATTCTCCTCTGTTTGACTGCACAGCCATCATTTCTTTCAGTGTGCAGGAAATTTTGAGTAGGTTTTACTCTGCCGTATTGATTTGGGCTTGACTTAGCCACGCAGTAGACTTCAGACTCAGTCTATGACTTATGTTCTTTGATAAGAACAAATCTTTCATATATGACCAAAACCCAAGCATTATGGCCTCACTAGAAGTTTCATTTTTTAAAAATAATTTGTATTGCTTCATCTCTCTACCAGTTCTATGATCCTAGCTCATCTTCAAGCTTTCTTAACAGAAATCCTTAACCATGACACCCTCCTGTTGTGGCACCATCATGTGCGTATGTGCGGTGAACATCCCCATTTATAAGGTTGAAATAAGATTCAAACAAATACAAGTTTCAGTAAAGCTTTAGAAAAGAAGCATCTGGTGATTACAAACCATTAAGCTCTCAGTGTATTCAAATATTTTATTCTTTTAAATATTTTATTGCTTCATTGCTGCTTAAGTGTGAAGTGAAGGCTCTTTATGACTCTGAAATGGAAAATCCTGAAAGCTTTCCAAACCAAATTTTTTTTTTTCAATAGTTTTTGCTCAGAGAAAATGTGTAGGCAGGGCTAGCAATATGAATGAGAATTTTCAATGCTGTTCCAATTTGCAAGGAAACAGGGAAGTCTCTAAGGTATGAACAGAAAGAGTAGAATCTTCAGAAAAATAGACTCTGTTTTCCATATTTATTAAGTAATATAAATAGTCATTTTAAAAGTATAAAATATTAAAGAAATTGAATATTTCTAACAAGATGGGGAGAGGCCATTAAAGAAAATATCAAGGCAAATTGCTTCTGTGATAGCTCTATCAGGAGAATCAGTATCATACGTGTCTTCCCTGCTTGGAAGATTAGTAACAAAGTGATTTTAAAATAATTTGATTTATTTTTTTGTCTCCATACCTTAAAGTTGCAGAACAGTTTGCATTGTCAGCGTGCCTAAACTGTTCCACCAACCATGTTTATTCCAAAGTATCTCAGAGTCTTTGAAATACTAATTTATTTCCATGGAAGTTATTTACATTCATATTATTCTAGTTCCTCCTTAAGAGAGAAGTTTTCTGTTGTATTCATTAAAAACTTACTAAATTATCCTTTTCTTTCTCTGCAAGCCGGTTCTTTCTGGATGAGAACAATTAATAGCAGCTCTGAATTTGTCACCTTGTAGGACTTTATGGGTAGGTATGATACTAAATTTTTATCTCTCCTGGTACATTGCAGACAGTCTTAAAGAGTTCAGCTATAGTGTGAACATACGGCAAGTGTAAATCCCCAGAACAGCGGAGGATTTAAAATATAGGTCCACCATTTTACATAAAATTAATATCAATTTATAGATATTTTCTAGCAATGATATTTTGGCCACAGCCAAATGTATAAGCAAAGAAGAAAGATTTAAGTGTCATTCTGATCTATCAGATTCTGAAAACATGAACCGATCTATGGAGAAGCAAATGCCCACATTACCTGTTATTCTTTCCCACAGCAATATTGATCTATTGAGGACAGAGACATAACGCAGCCTAAATCATCTGGGAATTCAGGTCATAGGATCAACACAGCATAGCACGTATGCACTTCTGGTTTGGTAAAATTAATAAACCTCTTTGTGTATAAGTTAATAAAAATCAAATCAGGTGCTTGAAAACCTGTAATAAAATGGTCTTGCTGAACAGCTATACACAAATCATTCCTCCACATCTGCAGACAAAACACAAAATCACTTTCAAAATTCCTCTGACTTTTTATGTACAATTTATTTAATCTAGCTCTGATTAATGATATGTCAGACATATGTCTTCCTTTAGCAGGCAGTGGAGGCTGGTACTCCTCTCATCAAGAGTTCTACCAGTTTGGTTCCTATATTTCATTCGTATTTATGTTTTGTCATTTGTAAGTGTACAAAAGTTAATAGCCCCCAAGTGCATCTGCTGGCTGGCATTTAGAAAGTTCATCAGAAGCACTTAAACTTTTTTATCTCAGATGGGATGGTACAACATTCCCAGGGATTTACAAGAGCCATTTATCAAAGATGACACCAGCTGCAACACAAATATCAGCCAAGGCTATTTTTTGATCTAGTACACTGCCCTGTCCATTGATTTTCTAACTTCTGCTAACTTTCCACAGAATCCTCTGAAAACAGATTTTTTATTTTCCTTTATAATGTTCATAACCACACCTAATGTACATTTCCAGGAGCATAACAGAGAAGAGGATCATTCTCTTTCCACCTACTTTACAAATGAGCAGGAAATTCTCCCGTCAACAGCTGAGGAAGACATACTTAATAACTTCCATTAGTATTAATAGAAGCTGCCAGCATGGATCTCTGTGCATTTTACTGAGAGCAGACTTCAAACTGGACTCGAAATGTTTTCATTTATTTTTAATTGTGTAAGTAAACCAATCAAAATATCCAGTGGAAGATTTACTTCCTTTCTAAACTGTTTCTGGATGAAATGTTAGCACCTTCCTAAGGGAATAAAAATTGAGTCAATATTGCTGTTGAGAAGTCAGTAATAAGAACTATGAAAGCACACCTCAATAAAAAAAGGAAAAATAATAAAAAAGAAAGGGAAAGTGCTGTTATGAGTGTAGCAAACTTTTGCTTTTAAATTAGGAGATTAATTATTAAAGATGAGTGGTCCATCCTTAATTTGTGCCATTTCACACTTCAAGTATAATCTGACCTGCAGTAAAGAACATATTTTTCTAGCAAATATAAAAGATTCTTGTCAAAAAACGTGTTGCTACCCTGATGACTAAAGTGTATCACCTCAGCTAGGCCATCCAAACTGTATCTCCTTGATGTCATTGTCACACTCCCCAATTGTTTTGATCTATTCAGTGTCCCATGTTGTACATCAGAAGAGGGCTGTCAACACTGAAATGGCTGGGATGATACTGACAGCTTGTCAGGGACGGACATTCTGCAGACACAAAAAGCGAGGAACTTCATTGAATGGTGGTGTCATGGGTAGTGGAAGAAAAATGGTATTGAGGGGGGTTCTTACATTCTCATTTATGCAAGGACTTCTGGAAATACCAAGTTAATTGGCAGAACAATAAATTACCTGAATAATTTAGGACCTGCCTCTGACGGCCCACACTAGTTTCTGCATTTGAAAAATTTTTAGAAGAGAAGCAGCAACATGTATGGTGACATCAATGCATGTTAGCAATTTACGTACTGTTAGCATTCAAGATTTAGACATTGACATGATATAACAAACAATTTAAATCATTTACTCTCCATTTTGGTTAGCAACATCAGCCCTCCCCACTGATCAGAGAGATGTGTGGCTGTTTCTGCTATGCTTTTGAAGAGGTAACCAGGAATTATGTTTGTGCTGGCAGATTGGTTGTTAAAGTCTTTGCAAGGGGCTCAGAATGAAAAAGCAAGCTAAAAATTTAATTCAAATAAGAACAAGAATCCCCATTATGGTCAGCCCAAAAAAGCATGAAATTAAGATGGGTTTGGCGCAATGCCCTATAATTAAAGAGTTGTGGGCTTTCAATCAGAGAAAAATGTCATCTCACCCCCTTATTAGGTGCCAGAGTAACTTAGCTTCATTTCATGGTTCTTGCACATAAATTGCCCTTAGATTGATCAGTGTGGAGAAGTTCCTCAGTGTTGTACATTGCAATTTATGTCACGGCAATTCCTTTGGGTTCTGAGGAGAAATAGAGCCATCCTAGCAGAAATGTAATCACTAGATATGCCATGGCTATGCTGCACTAGTCACCTTCATTTTCAGGTGCTGTATGGTTGGGAAGGGCCAGGGAACACAGGCAAGGGAGTTGTTCACAAAGTTTCTTCCATTCTCATGGTTCAGTGGGAGGCTGAGTCCTACGTTCACAGTCCTTATTGAGCCCTGGAAGAAGAGAGGAATTGCTATTTATTGTTAGTGTTGTTGTGGGAAGAGGGAGTCAAACAGGTGAGTTTTGCTGGTTTGATGTGAGGCTCATTAGATCTGATTGAATTTTTCTGACTGAAGGAAGGCATCTCTGTGGTCAAAGCTCATGAGCCAAAAAAAGCTTTCATCAGGGTTTTCAGAGATACACACACCTGGATCTCACACAAAAGAATTGGGTAGAACCCTTCTCAAAGGAGATTCCAAGGTTGTTGTATCCATTCCTTTGAAAGCAAAGTCATTTGTACTGCAGTTCCTATATAGGCATTGAAGAACTTAAATTTGAACAATGAAGACTGAAAATTATATACAAAATCACCAGTTGTCTCAAGTCCTTTTGACCCTTCTTGAACATCTCCACTGCCTCATTCTGCAGTCACCGGTTATTACAAGGTAGGCTGACAACAAAGGCAAGGTATTTCAGTCCAGGAAATTTTGTTATAACCACATGCTATAACCTAGACAATAAGTCTAAAGTTTAATGAAAATCTGTCATTCTAAAAGCAGGCAGAACAGCTAAGAGAAAGTATGACATCTTAGACATAGCTAGAGGTAACTTCTTATGTAGATTTATGCCAGTTAGGTAGGGAAGTTAATGTCAGTTCAGGCACCTACCTCAGGTGAAACCAAGAGCAGAGAAAATTAAAAGCTAAATTTTCTGTGGAGTTGCTATTAAAAAAAATTATTTCCCAAAAGACAACTGAGTCTACCCAAATCTGATTCTTAATTCTAAGTTATGTCAATAGCTGTGTATGATCTTTCAGCTATCAACATGGTTCATGAGAGGTATTTGGAGGTCTCAGACCCAGATATAGATGTCATTTTCGCTTTAATCCCCCCAAAATATCCCAAATCAAGAAAGAATAAAAATGTTCCAAATCTATACTGACTCCTATGTAAGACCTCCTTAGTAATTCTGAAGACATGCTTATGACATCTAACAAATCACTGGCATATTCTTTGTTAAAGTAGGTTCTGGAATAATACCCAATTTAAACCTGTATTCCTTTAGTTAATATTCCAATCAGAGATTTTTATGGTTCATTATAAATCACTAATTTTATCCATATAGATATTAAATGGCCAATATATTCCCCTAGTTGCTTAAACTCTAATTTTTTTTCTTTCATGTGTTGGTCTTGGGATTGAGCTACTTCTTCAAAGAGCCAAAGTACTGATTAAACAATGATTTATAATAAGATTATCATTTATTGATCCATGTTCTCCAAAAATTACACAAATTGAGTTCAAAGCCTGTCACTTCTTTTTACAGTGAGATCGCTAAACTTACTTCCATGTCTTTTGAAGTAGCTACTTACCAGATTAAGTATCACTACTACAGCAAAGGTGTCACAATATAACTAATCATTTCCTGGTTGCTTTTTGTAAGATGAATACTTGATGTTATCTTTAGTGAACAATACAATTCTATTCCATAGTTTCCACTTAGCTTCTTATTAAGCTCTCTTCAAATTATTTTGTGGAATCCTCTGCTTTGACAAAGTCTGTTAAAGGATTTCAAGTGATTTAGCCACTGAAATTAAAAAAAATAATAAAAAATGGTGTATTCACTTCAGAAAGTAAAATGGTAAAGATCTGAGCATTCCAGTACTAAAATACGGTCTAATCGCAGGAGTTCACATTAATCATTTTTGCAGAGGAATGCAAACATGTAAACTGCTGAACTGTGGGCAGGTATTCCTGCCCCTTTCATCATGTAGGGATAATCCTCCAACACCTGCCACATTGCCAGCATGACTAAAAAAAGAAAGCTGGGGAAATCTTTACTCCATGCTCAGCTTGATCACAGACAGAGATCCAGCTGCCAGTCTGCCTCAGAACAACGGCAGAACAATTGTCTTGCCAGAGAAGATCTAGAGTGAAGTGATGGTTGGGCGAAGTCCTGATTCCTGGATGTCACTAAGAGGCATGACAACCCTTCTCCCCTGAAAATGTTCTTTAAATAAAAGAACAAGATTTGGGCTATTTGTACAGAATTTATTGATCTGCTTTTGCACGGTGAATTCAGCATATCTGGAGCACATCTGGCTCACTCTCACACAAAAGGCAGCTGTGCAACATGTGTGTGTGTGTGTATTTCAGTCCAGGAAATCCCAGGCAGAAACTTGACAAACCGTTCCTGGCTTCTTCCATCAATTTACAAACGTTATGGAGAAATTCACAGGCTAACGCATTCCAAAATCAGTGGGTTTAAGAAGATGTCTTCTAGCTCTATATGTTATTTCAAAATGATGTGGGGTGATTTTTGTCTAGTTTTGAAATATCTCAGAGTCACACATAGTGATGGAGCATCGATCTGTATCTATATCTCCTCTTCAGAACTTACCTGAAATACCTGGAGGATGAGACACTGAACTCGGCAGTTACAAATTAGTGTGCTATGATTCAGAACAGAGTATGTCAGTGCAGACCTTCTGTCCCAATATTCACACATCTTTTCATATCTTGCACTTGAAGTCTTCCTAGAGCTGCACATGCTGGTTTTTATTTGCCCTTTATCCTAGCTAGGCCTCTATGGAGAAAATGTGAGAGATGTGTACAGTAGATATTTTTCATAAAAAAGTTGTGCGATTTTGTCAGTTAGATTGGTTTCCAGAGCCTTCAGAAACAGAATTTGAGCATAGCCACCCCTCAGTGCAAGTTTCTCTTGCATTTTTTTCCCTCTAAAACTGCTCATAAAACATCTCTTCAAAAAGAGCTAAAAGAAATTACATTCCCAAGACGTATCAGATTATATCTAAAACAAGGAAATAAATATGACTGTTGTGCAGCATTTAAGTTTTTAAAACAAAAACTACCAGAATCACTTATCTGCTACAGGAAACAGCACAAATACTTGTAGATATCTCCAGTGATAGTGGAGAAGGAATTGAGTGTGAACTGCGAAGTTTTGCATATGGATAACTTCAACACAATTTTTGGATGGGTATTAGAGTTGCAGAGAACAGTGTTTAGTGTCAAACGGTATCTGTGACAACCCATTGAAAGGATGACACATATTAGGGGTTGGTAGATAACTGATCTGTATGTTCTCTACCCAGTTCCAGGCAATGCAGACTTGGGGATACAAATAAATACAGGTGAACACTTACCAGCTGCCTTGAGACTTCACCAGAAAAACATGGCCTTCTCTCGTGTTATAGATCATAACTATCAGTGATTCCACCTTCAGTTTGCATTCAGTAAATTTATGGTGGTCTGAGGTAATACTTCATTCCTAAAGGGAAGCATGGTCCAAAGTAGCAAACACTGTTCTAGGACCCAGGCTCTGTGATCTGGCAATGGTGTTTGAACAATCAGATGTTATTTGTTTAAGCCAGTTTTCAACAGATTCAAACAATATAATTGCACATTCATTGCAAACATGTTGAGTTTTGAAAACAAATTACAAGAGAGAAGATGAATAGATTTCATTAGGTTCAAGGTAACACTGAAAAATATATGTGCATAGAGTCATAGAGACAACAAATATTGTTAGTGGTAGTTATGAAACACATGGAGATATAAAATTCACTGAAAAATTATTTTTTCTTTGTCTTCTCTGTACTGCCTTCCCAGCAAAAAAAATCTTTTAATAATGGTTATTTGTTTGAAGCGTCATTTTTTTATGCCTTGGAAGAGTATTCCAAAAGTCTCCAGACAGGACAGGAATAAAGCTTACATATCATTACAATGGGAAGATATAGATGGAAAGAGTAGAAGATATCCTATATAAAAGTATTTTACAATTATCTGAGTTTGCAATCAGTTTACTGTTTTGTTTCTTTCTAGAAAATTGTAAAGAGAAAACAGTTTCCACAATAGCAACCTTTAGAACAATGTTCCTCTTTAAACTAAATTTAATTTAAAATAGCCTTTTCGTGACTTCCACAGTAAACTGGTAAAGAACAATAGTATTTTTCAAGGCATACATGCTTTGGGCAAATACATCTACCACAGTATTTCACCTATTAAATTTGAGCAATTCCATCAGCCTGCTTGATTTGATTGATGACAGCCTCTGGTCTGCTTAAGACTGACTAGTTTTGCTCTCAGTTCTGCATGTATCTGCCTTTTGTCTGTCTGGATGGCTTTAGCTGTTTTAATTAGACAGCTCTGGTAAATTCTCAAGTCCCTGATTAATATACTAGTCACCTCGGCACAACTAAGTTTCCTTTTAAAACAGTGTCAGATAGGGAATTTTAAGCTTGTACCAAACTGTGTCATATAATTATTACACATTTCAATTTCAGCTTTCATGAAGTCAGCAGCTGTACAATAGCCTCAGTATAATTTGTCTAGCCTGAGAAAGGATGTGCAACCCAGATTACACCAGGCAGCATATGGCCAACATCTGAGAACTAAACCGAGTGCTTGAAGAATTTCTCCTATGCTCTGGCTAGGTCCCAGGGGAACAAGTGGGTCAAAGATGAGATTTCCAAGATTTCCAAGGGAAGAATGAAATTCAGCTGTAAAGAGATTTTCTTTTGTCTTCATTTTTTTTTCCATCTTTTGTGATATAAATACCTGAAGTTTGCCTTGATCCAAGGGGTTGCCTTGGATCAACAAATGACAACAAGTGGAATCAGCTGGTGCCTGTGGTGAAATCTCAAATAGTGGAGAAAATTCCTGTGATTTGGCTATTCAAATGTGAGATAGACAATAGATTTCCACACCAACAGGCATCTAGGGGCAAGTCTGTTGCTTGGAAGGAGTGACTTGAGGTTGGAAGTGGAAAGACACAGGTAACTCTAGAAATTAATTCAGAATCAGGACATTTCCAACTAGAATTTAAAGTTCATCCAAAATCACACCCTTCATATTACTACACTATTTAACTGCTTTCTACAGCAACTTATATGAATCCGTCATGATGATGTTGAGTTCAGTTATCTGTAAAATCAGCACTTACTCTTTTTGCTTTGTAAGGTTCAGCCTGTCCAGTGGTAATACAATGAGATCCAAGCTGTGTGTGGAAGCCTTACACATCTTTAGTGGACTACGGTGTGCTGACCATTAATTATAAGCAAAGTGACAAGTAAAGGCAAACTGGATGAAGAGTCCCACCAGCTTGCAGGCAAAATATATTGTAATAGCAGTTTTCATGACAGGATTACTGATGATTACTGAGTATAACAGGTAGAAATCAAACCTGGTTGTTATTGAAGTATATCATAAACCAGGAGTGGATTCTATGAATAGAAGAAGATCAATGAGAGGAGACCTACTTCTCATTTCACATTGAATATTTCATGTTTCATATTTCCCATTTCATATTTCTTTTCTCCTCCTCAATCTCATGTACAGAGATGATCTTGAGAATCCCTAGAGTAACTCCATTGGCTTTGTGAAGATGCACAAACCATGAAAGAGCTCAGAATTCTTAGATGGCAGAACTAGAAATGCACTACTGCAAAAGGGAGAGTTCTATTTCCCAATCAAATGGATTGCAAATGAGTGGTGTGTAGGCTTTACCTGTCATTCATTCTGTGGCCTGGTGTGGGTAAAGCCTCTGAGGATAGGTCTCTGCTTCCACCTCAGGTTCTGCCTAGCAGTAAATCAAATGTAAAGTTCTGACATCACCTTTCCATTGAATCTCTGTCATAAAGCAACTGAATTTGTTACACGATGAGATTAAAACCAGAGCTGGACTAGATGAAGTTCAGCAGCTCAACTTCGTTTAGCTCCTGCAAATGGTTGTCATAAGCATGTCCAACACAATCCAGTAAGAATGAGTTTTTCAGTCATTCCAGTCATTTCCCTAAGAATTAGTGCTAGGTCAGATGCTCTTGCAAGCAGCAGGCGTCCAAAGGCAGGGCAAGGCCTGACATTACTGTAACAGCAGATATTGGGTGCACTGCGATGTGCAAGTCCTCTCAGACAGCCAAAGTTTCAGCGCCTGGACTGTGCAGCCTGGCAGTGATTTCTGTCGGTGACACACAAGGAGCTGCAGCTCTAGGCCAGACAACAAACTTGTTACATCCTTCTACCTTTCGTCTTATGCTGTGCCTATGCTTCATTGTCTAGCACAGGTAATATACTTTGATTTGCACATAATTCATATTTTGCTTTAATATCTAGCTTCACACAGCTAAAAGAGGGCATTGATTTACTTATTTATGAGGCATAAAATTGTCAATAGCCATTAAGCAAAAATATCATTCCACAAGAACTCTAGTAGATTCAGCTTTACTTTGTTGGTCAGACAATGTATTTATTCAGTGTCATTGGAGCATATGGTTAAGGGTAACAATATTTTTACTAACGTGTTATATACAGAGAAGTTTTAGTACATTTGATATATTCTTTTTGCATTTTTATGCATCTGTGCATTCCAAATTCATTTCATTGTCCATAAAGTTTTAATGAATTTTCAGTCTTTCCAGGTAGACTGTTAAATGTATTAAATTACAAGAAATATTTGGATTTTTAATTTATTTATTGTTACTAAACACTGCAAAGACAAGGTACAACTAAAACCAACTATTTAGGCATATATTGAAAAAACAGTCACCTTAGATATAGAAAAAAATTAAATTTAAAAGTTCTTTCCATTCTATGATGATTGAAATTGATTTTTCATCCTTTCTGAATCTTCTGTAACACATTTTAAGAAATATGCATCCATTTTTTGTAAAAATACATAAAGTAAAATTTTGAGGATACTTTTTCTGGTTTTACTTAGGAAGAAGTTGAGAAAAAATTTGACTTAGAGTAGAATTTTTATTAAGTTGGCTGCTTTTCCATTAACTATTAATTTAAAATCAAGCATATGATTTCTCTTCAATTTTCATTCATCTGTCAGAAATATTTAGTATAAGTATCAGAAGGCAAACTACTCAATTGCTGTTAATTCATATTAGAGCTAAGCAAATATTTGGGTTTTCTATGTGAACAACCACAGAGAATATTTACATTCCAAGTACTTGCTCACTTTCACCACCTTCATAAATTCGAATACTTAGATTTTGTAAAACAGAATAATTCCATCTTTTGAAATATAGTCAGTAAGTTAATTAAAAGCAAGAGAAAGGGATGTTTTAATTGCTTGACAATGGAAGATCACACAGATCACCTGATGGGGCACTCGGTGATCACGGTACCTCCTGAGGCTGAGTGGTGGATGGAGTTACAGGAGGGTTCCAGAGCCAGGGACTCCTGAGGTGGAGCAGGCTTCCCTTCCAGGGGATTGAAACAGCTCCAGAGAATGCTGAGCTCAGTGCTGAAAAGACTGAGGTTCTCAACACTTTCTTCACCTCTGACTATCCAGCCCTGTTGGGCCCCAGGCCTTGGAAACAGAAATCCAGGATGATGGGAACACAGACCCACTGTCAGTGAAGGAAGGATTGGTGTGTGAACTGTTATAGGAGCCTCAGCCCTACAAATCCATGGGCCCTGGCAATATCTGCAGGGGGTGTTGAGAGAGCTGTCTGACATCATGGCAAGGCCACTTTCCATATCGCTGAGAAGCTGTGGAGATCGGGTGATGCCCAGAAGACTGCAAGAAAGCTAGTGTTGAATCCATCTACAAGAAGGGCTTTAAGGAGGATCCAGAAAGTGATAGGCCCATCAGTCTTGTTCTGTCCCTGGGAAAGGTATGGAATAAAGCCTGCTGGGAGCCGTCAGGAGTCAAATGAAGCACGTGATTGGGAAAAGCCAGTATGGCTTCACCAAGGACAAGTTGTGCTCAAAAAACCTGATAACCATCTATGACAAAGTAGAAGTTTGCTCAGTTGATGAGGAACCAGCAGTGGACATTGTCTACATAGATTTCTCCAAGGTTTTGATTTGGGTTCCCATGGTCTCCTCCTGTTACGGTCCGGATAAGTGGTCTGTGCAGTCGATGGGGAATTGGCTGGCAGGCTGCACCCAGAGTGTGGTGGTAAATAGCGTTCTTCAAGTCAGCAATCTGTCACATTTGGGTCCCCAGGGATCAATATTGAGTCCAACACTGGTTAACATCTTGGACCAGAGGATCCCTGAGGCCCCTTCTAATCTGATATTCTATGATTCTGCGATAGTGACATGGGTAAGTAGTGGAGCTCAAGGACAGCACATTAACTAGACAGTGCAGCAGAGGATAAGTTAATTAAAGAATAAAGAAGAAAGATTCAATCTTCCCAACTCAGAGCTGCTGTCAGCCTTTGTAAGCTGAGCAGAGTCACGACTCTAAGGATGTCAGATCTCCAATGAAAAACCCTCTGCTTCTGGCAGTGATGTTAGCATTTTAGTCCTTAGTGTCACTATGTGGGGACCTGGCAAATAATGTCAGCTCAGTAGAGCAATATAAGCATAAGACACATTCACGTTAAAATTCACATTTCATTCAGACCTGCAGGAGCAAGGATTGAATTTTAAAAGACAGTGAATCAGAAAAACAATTTGATTATCAAAATGGTATATATATTTTCAGTGTGATGTAGTAGCTAATAGAGTCTTTGGATGCATAGACATGGAGAGCTGTCTACCCATTAAGGCATGCTCGAGTTATCATTCAGAGCTGGAAGCATCAAGTCTGTCTCAGGGCAGTGCTCCACGCAAGACTAATCAGTCCTGCTGCGAGGTGACATAGCCCTGAACTGTGCCAGGAAAAACCCACAGGAAAGCAAGTCTTGAAAAAAAACCCAACTCTTTGCTCTTGTACACAGCATTAGAGAAATCTGATGAAATATCATACATGTTCTGTGACTTCTACTCAACTTAGTGAAGATTAAGATGAATGATTCAGTCATGGAGCACCAGCACGAACTCCCAGCCAACATCACTCACTACTGCTGGGCAGCTGTCAGGCACAGTAAGATTGCTGTGCTGGTTTGACTGTAGCTGACACACTCAGGAGAAGCAAATACAGACCAAGGGTTGTAACTCTCTCCACATAATTTTTTTAAGTGTCTACAATGCAGATGTTTACAGACCAGTCAGATTTATCAGCCCTTGGCACAGCTAATGAACATCTGGTCAGTGAAGTCAATGAGTAAGAGCTCACTTGCCTGAATAGGGATAGTGGATGCCATTTGAGTGCCCTGGAGGATGTCATACATCTATACAGGGTTGGCCTGTATGACCTCATCCCGAAGGGAAACCAGTGTCCTGCTGCAGCAGCAGCAGGAGGATGCAGAGGTTAGCCCACAGAATCTAACTGGCACTAGGCAATGATGAGTCGGCAGCTGGATATTGCTACTAATTTTTCTTTTCTGAGAATAGGCATCTATATTGTGAGTCCAAAAATCTCTCTGAATTCACGGTTTATTAAATTTATATTTTCTATAATTGCCTAAACTTACCACATACATAGCTGTTATACAGCTCTGTAACACCTAAATTTGGTGTCTAAATCTGGAGCCTCATTTCTGACAACCAAGAAAACACAGAATTATGTACTGGATGTTCCAGCCTATGAATAGCTGAGGTACAGTGCTACTACTGATTTCCAAAGCGCTACCTCGTTTCCAGAAATTAATTTTTGGAACACAAACATTGTTTTTCTCAGACTTTCCCAAATACTGATTTTCAAGGGACGATCCCAGGGATGAAAAAAATTGTAAAATAAAGAATTTGCAGGTGTGTGAATGCAGGGTACAAACATGGCAAGCTTTGCTGCAGTCTCCCTTTGAAACCCCTGATTTCATGGACATTTGCACTTTTACTCACACCTGCAAAAATCTCAGCTCCAGAGGCAAATTACCTGAGACACGTGAAATGAAATTTATCAATCACAATCACTAGGGCCAAATGTGTTTCATGCAGTGGAGCAGTGTGCAGAGATTTAAGGTAGCATAAGCCCAAGCTAGCAACCAGAGGAGTGTAAAGCCAGCTTGGATCTGGAATTAATTGCTCATTTATGTGTAGCAACTGGCAGGGTTTAGCTAAGGCAAAGCCGAGGAGTAGTTCTGAGCAAGGTTTGCTGTACAGATTAAAGCCTTCTCTGTACTAGTCAACACTTCTGAATTCAGAGCTGACGGCCCTGTCCCTCTCTGGAGTGAGCCAGAAGCAGAACTGAGGAAGCCCAAGCTGAAACCTCTGTATCCCTGGGCCATGGAGAGCTACAACCTCCCATTAAAATATGAGACAGATAACAGGAAAGTCTGATCACCTGTACAGAGAAAGATGAAAATGTCACTGTCATAAAATATTCACTGTAACAGGAAATGGAATGTCAGGTATTTTGAGTTTCCTCTGGCAATGTGCTGATAAAAAAGGCAAAGAATTCCAATTTATCTCAAATAACTGGACTCTTCCCCCTATATATTTGAGTTTGCTTTATCAGATAAGCAAGAAAAATAGAATTTTAAATTTATAAAATGCTGAGCTTGTGATTAAAAGTAATGGGTACAAGATCTTTTCAGGGCTTCCTTTTTCAGTTCAGTTTAATGGTTTTTTGCATCTGTTGGAAGTTAGGAAAAGGAAATATTCTTATTTTATTCAATAAGTACTGTAAAATAAAGTGCAATTAAACCCTCCTATTTACAGATACTGCAAACAGGCAAACTTGAAAAGAAAAAGGTAATAGAAAAAGCAGTTGAGGAATCAAAATTACATCTTCTATCAAAAATGGAGATTTGGTGTCATGTGAAAAGACACAGTAACCAATTCAAGCTATCAAATATTAATACAGTCAATGTAGAACACACATATTTGTAGTCCTCTTGGATTAATGCCAGCTAATTTTACCTGTTTCCCCTATTTAATTCCCTTTTACTCTTGCTTTTGTCACGTAGAACATCACTGACAACCTAGACCATTTGGTTAAAATATTGTCCTTTCATTTTTCACAGACAAAAACTCCATCTGCAGCAGATGCCTCAAGCAAGTCTTGGTACATTACAAGGCTGCACCAGACATTACATGAGTACCTGGTGAGCTCAGAAAAATCTGCCATGCACTAGGTCTGTTTTAGGCTAGTGGCCAGCAGATCTCTTGGCCCAGGCACCAGGCAGAGACAACACAGAAGCTTCCCACAAAAAACCCTCAGAAATGGCCCGCAAGGGCTTACATGCCTTGGCAGGCTTTGCAGTGGAATTTGCACTCCCTTTGAAGGGAGAAGATAGCTTTTGCATTTGGATACACTGAGAAACAGTGATAAAAATTGTAATCAGATCATTATCACATTGCCAGAATGTCCAATTCAATTATAAATCTTGGATGTATAATAAATATGTCTATGTAGCCTCGGGCCCATATTCTTTTCCCTGTACTAAAATTTCTTTTGGCTACAGTACAAGTTTCAGTCAAGCAGTAAATTTCAGGGCCAGAAGAACATCACGGCTACAAGATGAAACTGTGCCTGAGTGAATTTTGGCTTGACAGAGCAGAGGAGGAGGAGGAGCATCAGGGCACTAGGCATGTCTCCAACACAGGCTCCAGCCTCACACAGTAAAAGCTTCCTGGCTTCTTTCTGCTTCATGACTGTCCCTGTACTGAGTGGCAACAGGGCGCTGAGGAACACGGTGAGGACCTCGTCCTTCTTGGCCTCAGGCAAGTCTCACACAAGCTCTTGACTACGAACCTCCTCCTCCTCAACTACATTTAGCTTCACTGACACAGTTTGTGATAACTCTGGCCTCAAGCTTTACATAACTCTTCACACCCTGCTGATCCAACAACCTGTTCTTAAACCCATGATTAGACTTTGAAGGCAGTAAAGTTGTACTTCAGATAAGGAAAGCTGTGATTTGTCTACTGCTAAAGGTATTTTCACCTAAAAGTTTCCTTGATCAAGTATCACACATTAGCTGTCGTGCTGCTTGACCAGGTCTCCAGTGGGCAGCACTTAGAGTTAACCTCTTTTGGGTTCATTTCAAAGGTCTCAGTACTGTGTTGGTGCTGCCAAAGTTGCCACGGTTTTGTAGTATAAACTAAGGTTACATGTTGGGCACTAGGGAGACTAGGATGATATGAGTCATTGTTTCAGTGGGCAACTCCTGTTGGACTAACACTCGGCATCATTGTCTGACAAGAACAACAGGAGGTGCAATGAAAACCCCAGTAATTGATGCATTCTAGCAAGCTTGCTAAGGTGTGCGCACACAATTCTCAGCAGTGAGAGCAGAATCCTCACATGTAAACACGGGCGCATATACAAATCAAAGACCTGTTATTAGCTGCTGACACAGAGCTTGCTTTGAAACCTCTTTCTTTCAGTTGCTGCAAGTACATTTATTAAGTCAATAGGAGTTGTGAGCATCCTTTCCTCCAGCAGAGAGGCAGCTGAAAAGCCTGTGTTTCTGTAATGGAATGGGCTTTTCTGACCAGTCTGATTAGCAAGACAGAGCAGTTCATTTACAAGCAGAGAATTCACAGTAATGCCATTTTTCATAGCCAACCATAGAGGTCAACACTGTTTCCTCCAGAGTCCTCAGCATGTTAACACTTCGAAATACATCACAGGATCAAATCCTTAGTTTATCTACCACTGCTCTCTGATCTGAGCATTTTGTTTTGAAAGAAGCTGCTTTAGTCCATGCTTTTGGACATTTTCCCCTGTTCGTTGTCATTTGGGCCTTGTGCTAAGTCCCACATGGATCTAATCCAAGAAGCTCAGCCACCATAATTGTGCAGATATGGAAAAAATAATTTACTTTTCCCTTATATCTCATTAACAGCAGTATTTATCATTCCAAGGACTGTTTTTGTAAGGGGAAATCTTCTCCAGCAGTGCATGAATTCCCTAAGGATTATTAGCTGTATCACAGCAATTTTCTAATTTATGGATGCAAATGTTAAAGTGACTTCTAAAGAGAAAAAAAAAGTATATTCTTCTTTGCTCTTATGTGAGGAATAAAGAAAGACTGGAAAGTTTCTGATAAAAATTCCTTCCTCTATTATGAGTATTAAGTGTAATTTCCTGTTTTGTGTGAATCTTCCAGGATCAATCACAGAAGTACTGGACAGATAAGAAAACTCTATTTCAGACATCACTTCAGAATCACCCCAAGACATTGTCTAAGGTGGGAAAGGTGTTTAGTCAGACATTTTATGTCATCAAAAACTACATAGATGAAAGTTAAGCAGTAGTCTTGATAGAAATTGGCTTTTAGAATGAAGTTCTCACGCCTTTTCCATGAGATAACATGAAATAAAGCAATGATCTATGTTCCTGAAAGCCCCTCTCTTTCTGTGTGTTGACAATTTATCTGTCAGTTCCTGACAATTTTTGAACCAATTGACAAATTTCAAACAAATGTGACTTTGGTGCCTATGGCCCAAAAGTGCTACATTTACATAAACTTCATGGGAAATGTTGGTTCTACAGGGGAGAAAAATCCAAATTATCACCCTTCTGGTGGGAAATCTGGATTATTTGGTAGCGTTGTAGACCTCCATGGCAGCCCAATTGTCAAGACATCTGTCGGTTCAAGTGTGAACTGGTAAACAGAGGTGATTGCCAAACACTGAGGGTGCTTTATGGGACATGTTGGAAAGCAGAGGTGTTGTAAGGGTTGTAGGGAACATGAAGCCCACTAAATGTTGCAGAAGGGATTCTTTTTTCTTTGCAAATTATCCTCGGAAGAAAAGGATTTGGGGCAGATACTTCCTGGTATAAACTACCACAAACTTAATTATAGTTGTTGATTATCTGGCCACAGCTGCAATGCTTATGAAGGAGACTTAGGTCATGAAGGAGATTCTAGCCACAGAGAACGGCTTATCTTGATGGTCCCTCTTGCTTCTGTCAGAAAGTCAAAGAAAAGTTGAATATTTAGACCACATTGGATATTGCCAAAGTTCTGGTCAAATATTAATTAATGACTTGTGACAGTACCCCTGTGAATGTTGCATCTGTCCCAATAAACCATGGTAATGATAATGGTGTGGGGGAGACTGAAACACTGAGATTGCTTTTCTTGCTCCGGAACACGCAGTGAGTCAGGAGGACAGGAATTCAGAGTAGCTATGCACAGCCCCTAGGACACAACTTCAGCGCTGCTGGAGACATAGACCCTGAGAGTCCCCCAACCCTTATCCCAAGGTGAAGAAATGAGGCAGAGAATGATATGAGTCATCAGTTACACTGGCAGAGGTCTTGGCTATTTATTGTCCATTTACGCTGCAATTTGCTTTCTGCAGGCCTACATAAGAGGAGCTGTTCAAGTCACACTCACACTAAACCCACTAGGTTGCTGAGTATGTGATTTGCTGGAGATTGTTCAGCAATCTTTAATGAGAGCATCTCTAACAGCTTTTACTTCATCAATCAAAACAGCAGCATCTGCATCCTTTCTTCCCTATCAATTTTGCCATATTTTTGTTTCTTCATTCTGGGCTCTTCATCAGCTGCATCTCCTGCCAGCCTCCCCCTCATCACCCATCAGTTGCCACTGCAGAAAAAGATGCTGATTTCCATACTGTGACAGCATCTCAAGAAAACAAGCACAAATGGTTAACTCTAAATTATTTGGACAACAGCCATGACCTCCCCAGCAGGTACCTGCTGTTCTGCTCTTAAATTTTCTTCGTGCCACAGAATTGCCAATGCAAACCACACACTGCAGGGACCATAGCAGCTAACAGTGCTGGCAACTGGCCAGCATGTGCCATGCTGGGGGAGGGTTGGGGGAAAGATCCTGTATAGGTGGGACAGATCATGCATATGGAACTCCTAAATGAGACAGGTGTAGAAATAAATCAAAAGCAGCAAACCTTCAAGATAAGAAATCTATTTCAAAGATGCTGCAGGAACCAGAAGGGTGGGGGTTTTTTTGGTTTTGGATTTGAATCCTTTTTTTTGTTTGGCTTGTTCTCTTGTGTGCTTATCTCAGGCCAACGGAAAGAAGATGAATTCTATGATCTGGCAATAAAACTGCATAGCAATACTTTGCTTCTCGGTAATAACTTTCAGGGAGTTTCTCATTAAAACTGCAGTACTGCATTGCACACATGCACAGAGCTCAGCTTAATGGCGTAGCCAACAACAGAACACTTCACTGCAACTCCCCTATACCCAGCTTCAGCGTGAGGCGTAAATCATGCTCTATTTTTATTAACACCCTGATTCCAAAGGCAAAAGTTATAAGTTTAAACTTGTCCCTGTGAGCACTGCTGATATGAACAATGACTTTCCAATATCAGGCAACAATAACTCACTATAGGAACTATCTGGATAGAATTTAAATTGCAAGAACAAATTCTGAAGGGGACAGACACATACACAAGCAAAGGCAGGCCTGGCAGTTCCTGGGAGGCAGCTCTAGGAAATGTGTCTTCTGGTAGAGAAAGCTGAAAGGATTTACTGATGCTCTTGGACACAGTCTCAGACCATTTTCAATATTTGTCCTGGCAAATAGGAACAGAAGGAGGGTGAATAGTGGCAACAGGGAAATGGGATGCAGAAGGAAACAGAAAGTAGATCAAGAAGTAGAATAAATGTAACACCAATTAAATATAAGGAGGAAAATATAAATCTTGTTTACTGGGATCAGTAGAAGCCTTGTGAAGAAAGGCAGGTTAATGTAAGTGTGACTCTTACTCGTCTGCCCCATGGTCTGTATAAACTACAGTTATATACTCTATAACAGCTACTCTACAGAAATTATCCCTTTCAGGCAGGGAGAAGAAAGGAGCTTTCTATGCAAGTCGCAGATAAAGGACAATACTGAGATATCACTTTTTATATTGTCTTAAGAAATCTATTGTCAGTATCAAATGATACTGAGACATGGGAAAAATGCAGTCTTAGGTAAATATCTGGGAGTCAAGATTTTTCAGGTTTTTTAAGCCTGGTTTTGAGGCATTGGGTGAATATAGTCATGTGATTTAGTTGCAGAAGCCTCTTCAGCAACAAAAGTAGTATTTAATTACAAACTACGAACTCAGCCCTTAGTTACATACACTTTATCCTGGACTATTCCAAGGTCACTCAGCCAGCACAGAGATTGAAAGTGTCTGATCAAACTTTTCTCAGTATTTCACTACGTCTGAAATGAAAACTGCCTTGAAGTCACATCTTACATTTCTTTCTACTCCCTGAATGTGTCTCTCATGTTGTGAGACATTACAGAAAGTGATGACCGAGAAAATGAGTTTCTACTTTAAATGATGCCTACTCACTTAAATCAGCATGATGTTATTAGAACATCACGTGACAGACTCACATTGAGTTAACCTTTTACTATTGCATATTCACTGCTTAATCAGATGAAGAAATGCCTTGCTAGCTCTTGAAAATGTTTTACCCTGAACATTGGCTAATTATCATATATTTACATATATTCAGGAAGCTTCTGGCACACTGCACAAGTATTTATCTGTTAGTATGGTAACTGTCTTTTTCTTTCATAATTAAAAGGTCTTACAATTTTTCAATTTACTAAAAATCATCTAGCTGGTACACTCTAAAATATCCTCTAGTGTCTATAATAAGCCACAGGTTTCAGATGATAACAGAGGGAACTTGATGAAATAGGTGGTATATCCTGTGTGACATTTGTGTGACAGATATTCAGGATGATAGCAGTCTGTATCTATAATGCATTCAGGGACAATACCATCAAGTTTTACTATCTCTTTTATTTTCTTTGAGGCTTGAACTAGAACTAGTACAAGACAGTTACTGAGTGATGCAAGTTGTTTGTCCCTTGAAAGCAGATTTCTGGCATTATGGACCATGAAACAAGCTCGTAAGATGTGGGGCACTGCTTCCTTTTCTGAAATGTTCTCTTCTTTTTATGGCATTATATTCATAAATTGTCTCACTCAGAAGAGGCATCTTAATCCCATAGAGTAAAAGTATCTCTTAGTCATACCAGCAATAATTAGCAGCACAAGTTAGGAACTAATCTACCTTACGAGAAAACTTTCTGAGAGAACAGAGATGGTATTTTTAAAAGTTGCCAAAAATGTGCTTATGAATGGGTACTGTTGCTGACAGTGCAATTCTAATTAGTTTAGCCCCAAACTCACTACTGCCTCAAATGAAATACAGCTCTGGTATCACTCACTATAGATTACTGCTCTAGATAACTACCTAGCTGTCAACAGGTTCATATTCATATTCTGGATAGACACACTAGTTTAATACATCATTAATATTAACAAGAGAGATCCCAGATATACACAAAGGAAAGCAAAACCACTAAATTTTTCACCAGCTGCTCTTTTTTTATGGAAAAATACTTAAAGAACCTCTGCTCTTGTTCACAGCCCTGACTACATCAATGTGCATGTTCCAAAGGCTCATTAGGATATATTTTGTGTCATACTTGTACATTCATGTGTAAATTTAAGAGGCTCATTAGGAATATTTTGTGTCACACCAGTACATTTATGTGTAAATCTAGGAACAAAGGCCATAACTGAACTCTCTACTATTCAATAGGAAGATATATTTTCCCAATAAGAGCAGAGATACTTTAGTCAAAGTCATGTTTCCATTACATCAACAGAACATTAAAAATAATTGCCTTTTTGTACAGCAGAGCACAGAGGTCTTGAAGTCTGGTACTACAATGGAGGTTTAGAGCATAATAACAGTTATAAAGTTATAAAGCTCTGTTAAAGATTTGCACATGGCAAAGACAGACAAGACCACTATAATCTGTAGGCTGCCATGAAACAAAAAACTTAATTTTCCTGACTAACTTCTGCTTACAGTAGAAACTAGAGGAGTAGCCAGCAAATTTTAAATTCCTCCAGTGATGGAAAAGTTATCTACTACAGCTCTTGTTAAGCTGTACTAATGATTAATGGTCGTTGCTGTTTATAGTGTGTGCTCTACTTATTGACTAGGCTCCTCTAGGTTTAATTTCGAGCATTTGTAGCTTCTTGCACATGTCTCTGTGGAACAGAGGTGCATCTGACTTTATCAGATTTTTGTTCCACATGTAGGTATTTAAAAAGGCAACTGGATCACTGTTCGTAACTTCCCTTTTGATAAACTCCTGTGTACACAACCAAGATTTCATTAGTCCCTTGGCCAAATAATTGTTTTGGAGCCAAGGTTCAGCTGATTATCACTGTTGTCTCAGTATGCCTGTTTTAAAGCCATTTCTAATGTGGATAGGTCTCCCCATGCTGTAATCAGGTTCTGTAGTCTTCCTTCCTAAATGTGTAATTTTACAGTCAATTCTATTGAAGGTCAAATTAATTGCTTGCAGCCTGATTTATCAAATAATTATTGTGATTGGTTTCTTTCTGTAACGTATCCTCACCATTACTTATCATTCTCATTACTTGTGTCTTCCGTGAACTTTGTCAGCAGCAATTTTCAATTTTCTTCCAGATCAGCAGTACAGTGTAGAATACAAGAAGTCAAGGACCAACCTCTAAAAAACCCTGGTAAAAATCCAGCTTACAGTGGTATGTTGAGACATAGCAGTTGCCTTGCTCTTACAGTAGTCTAGGCAGATTGTGGACTCTCAGTGAAAATTGTTATCAATCTCGATGTAAATACCTCACAGAAATCTAGGTTTGCAAACTTGTCTTAGCTCTAACTTAAAAAGAAGTAGCAAATTAAATTTTAAAATAAATTGTATATCACCCCCTTTTAAGTAGTTTAATTAATTGTAACAGGGGGTTTTTTAACAGTTATAACATTATTTGTTTAAAAATTATGGTTGAGGTCATGTCTCTAACCCCCTGTTTACATCGCTGCAGCATTTGCCTCCTTTCAGTGCTCCAGATCCTTCATGTTCCAAGACTTGAGATTCAAGGTGGAGGAGCCAGAGAGTTCTCATCTGTCTCTCTTAAAGCTACTGGATGCAAATCTTCTAAAGCCAGTAATGGGATAATAAAACTCTGCAGTTGATGCTTAGTATCATCCTGAGCATCTGTTGATCAGACAGGTTGTCAGGTACTCTGAATGTCTCCTGATGTCTCAAATCTGAATTATTTATGGCACATGATTTGTATTACAAGTCACAATCACTGTCCCTCGGCTGGTCATTACAGTAATCAGAGCAAAATTACACCCAGGAGAAAATCCCCTGATAATCTCTCCTTTGTTAATCTAGTCACATTTTTTCTCTTTTCCCAAACCTGTATGCCTGTTGAAGAACAGTGGCTGTAATGTGCTAAACCTGTGTCTGTCTCCATTCCCAACTTCACTGGAAGGAGTTGAAAAAAAAATATTATTCTTTCAGCCTTTAAGGGAAAACCTACTCATTTTTTGTCTCTTTGTTTACACCAAGGGAATTGTTGGGCAATGACATTTCTAAAGCCCTATTGAACAAAACTAAAGTATCCACTGCTACTGTCCTTCAGCTTTATAATCAGAAGTATGCCTGTCTGTCTAGTGGTGTTTTACCGCAGGAAAGGTCCACATCATTGTTTTGACATCCCTCAGCAGCTGTCACTTATGCTTTTATTTGTGTCACTTATGCTTTTATTTGGGTGGTCATACGTGTGCACTGCATGATGGATGACCTGAATTTCTTTTGTTGGTTTTGTAACCTGGAACTCTTAACAGAAGTGACTTGTAAAATAGTCCATCTGATCTAAATATGGCACAAGAAGCATGACAAAAGGAAGGCTTTCATTAAGGTTTCTCTACACAGAGTTACAATAAGCTCTTAAAGTGTACATTAATTAATTTTCTTCCTTTTTTTTAACTGTTTTTTGAAAACTTAATTCTCTTTTTAAAAATATTTGGCATTGAATAAGAAAGTAATTTTTACCACTACCTCATTATTGCAAACACATAAGCGCAAAAATTAAATTTCAAGAAAACAATATTTTTTACAGAAATACCATCTGAATTGATCTTCATGTGAATATAGAGGATTTTTTTTCCCCTGGAACTTACTTGCTTATCCATATTGTACTGATTTTTTCTTTTTTTACTAAAAATAATGGAGAAATTCCTGATGAGATGAATAACTAGGTCTTAACTCAGTCATTGAAAGACATCTGCCTCATCTCATGGCAGTAGCCATTTTTAGGTTTCTGTGTAGAGGAACAGATTCCTCCAGTTTGCAACATGTTCAAAGAATCCAAGCTGTTCGTGGCTGATGAACACTTCTGAGGGCACAAGACTTGTGACATGCTTGACAACTCCTTCTATTTTATGAGTCAGATGACTTTGTTAAAGTGATTTCGAAACCCTGTGTGACAAGCTTCTCGTTTCTTTAACCCTTCAGTAACACCAATGCATTGTCTGTGTCCCAGACCAAGATGCACAGAAGTCTTGTAGTTTACATTCCATATCAAGCCATAGCTCATGAGGTTTCTTTATCTTCCCCAGAACAGCAGGAAAACACCTGTTTAAAGAACACTGTCTGTTACAGTCATACATGAATTTTTCAGTCTGGTTGAAGCAGAGGCAGAGGATGTCAGAGATCTTGTCACATCTTGTCACTTAAAGCATGTTAGGGTGGTGTTGACTAGAGGTAGCTAATGCAGGGTCAGTCAGATGGGTCAGATGGCAGTATTCTGTGAATAATAATCAGTGTGCTGGCAAAATGGAAAACATATCAAATGAAATTCCTCACAGTTCTGTTTTGGGTAGAATACTATTCCATATTTTCATTAGTTACTTGGATGTTGGAACAAAGAGTGAGTTTATTAGATTTTTAAACATTATCCAGTTTAGAGGGAACGAAAACATGTTTTGAGACAGTCCAAGTGACGTTGAAAAATTGAACATATACTTTGGAAAACAAGGGTGCAATTCAATAACCAAGTTTTATACTTTGAGAAGAATAAGCAACAGCAGGAATACAGGATGTGAAATTATTAATCAAGTACTGCAGTATCAGGTTGAGATATAGTAGTGACTCAAACTGAAGAGAAATCTAAGAGTTTTGAGGCTGCAAAAGAAGTCAAACATTGCACTTGAATTCAAAACAGCACTGTCACATGAAGTGATTTTCTTACTTTGCTTATCTGGACTCCTGAATTTAATTTTGGGCATACAGTTCAAGCGTAGCCTGCTTGGATAAAGGCTGGAGGAGAACAAGGTGAATATTTATAGCTCATGGATATATAACTCACTGACAAGCAACAGAATCACCGAAACATTTGGGTTGGAAAACACCTCTAAGATTATGGAATACAACCAAGCACTACCAAGCCCACCACTGAACCATGTCCCTAAGTGCCACATCTACACAACTTTTAGATTCCTCCAGGGACAGTGACTCAACCACTTCCCTGGACAGCTTTTTCCAATGCTTGACAATGCTGTCAGTGAAGGCATTTTTCCTAATATCTAAACCTCCCCTGGTGCAACTTGAGGCCACTTCCTCTTGTCTCACTACTTTTTACTTGTGAGAGAAGACCAGCCCCCACCTATTTACACCCTCCTTTCAGGCAGTTGTGGGCAGCAATAAGGTCTCCCCTGAGCTGCCTCTGCTCCAGGCTGAACACCCCCACTTCCCTCAGCTGCTCCTCATAAGACTCCTCATAAATAGTGGCTGAGCCACACTCAATTTTTTTCTCAAGTTCCTGCTGAGAAACACATTCAGTCTTATGGGGGAGGCCATGAACATACCATCCAAATAGAAGGATGTTGTAGGTGCTGGAACTACCCTGAATATTCATGAACACAGATTATGCACTCTTGCAGCATGTGGTAACCCTGCCTGGCGTATGGTACAGTCACTCTGATCAGAACATTTCCTTTCTGTGCTGCAGGTCCTGGTTCAAAACTAGGAACCTTGTAGGTGGAAAGGTCATTTGGATTAGATATATCCTTGAATCATATAATGGTTTGTGTTGGAAGGAACTTTATAGATCATCTAATTCCAATGCCCTGCCATAGAAAGAGACACCTTCCACTATCCCAGGTTGCTCCAAGCCCCATCCAACCTGGCCTTGAACACTTCCAGGGAATGGGGCATCCACAGCTTCTCTGGACAACCTGTTCCAGTGCCTCACCACCCTCTCAGTAAACAATTTTTTCCTGATATCTAATCTAAACCTACTTTCTGCCAGTTTAAAACCGTTGCTCCTTTTCCTATCACTACATGCCTGCATACACACATCTATCAAAAGTCATTGTCTGTTAGGGAGTGCTAAAGGCTGTTCTACAGGAACAGTTCATGTTTTATGTTTTCAAAGTTCTCTATAGCAGTGCAGTGTCTTTTTTCTCGGTATAGACATAAGTGGACTCAAAGGATATGGTTTGCTTTGGTGGATGACCAGTTTAAATACACTCTAATCCTCTTTAACAATCTACCTGATTTTCTCTAGAAAATTTATAAAAAATATTTTAAAAGACATAGTACATACATATTCTTTTTTTCATGGATTCAGCACTTTAGATTTTTCCATTTAAAATAAAATCTATCTCCATTACTTTTAATGCACTTTGAAACCAACATTGCTCTGAGTTTTTGACTCAGGTAACATCAACTCACTATTATTTGAATTCTTGGCATTTTTTTTGTTTAATAATAAGGATGTTCCTTTTCAAATCAACACATTTCTGACCAGATTAGAGCAAAGGAAGTGCTGGTTCCAATGACAGTTTAATGTATCATAGAACAAATATAGTGCTTGAAAAGAGAATATTGTCCTTGTATAGTAATTAGTCTTGTGATTGAAGCAAGATTATTTTATTTTTACGCTCCATTACAAGATAATTTAAAATGTTACATTTATTTAATGAGTAAAGCAATACAAGTGTTTTGGCAGGACAATATTTTTACTGTACCAAAACTATTTTTTTTAAATTTTGAGCAGTAAGTCCCAGCACCAGAAATATTTTGTTCTTGCTCACAATACAGTAAATATTTAATCATTCATTGTCACTGCTAAGCACAGCTTTTCCTCTAGCTCTTTCTTTACAGTGTGACATGACTAACTACTCTTGCCATTATGTTCTCATTTACTAATGTCATCATGAAGCAGTAGCTTGTTGTCTTCATAATGAGATCAGTGCCTGGAAAAAACAAAGCAGAGTAATCATGCATCATATTTACCATAACTGACATGTTATATAAGGGGAGACCTTGTTGCAGCCTTCCAGTACTTGAAGAGGCCTATAAGAAAGATGAGGACAGAATTTTTAGCAGAGTCTATTGGTATAGGATGAGGGATAAAGGCTCTAAACCTAAAGAGGGTTGAGTTAGATGAGATATAAGGAAGAAAAATTTTTATGATAAGTGTGGTGATGCATTGGAACAGGTTTCCCACAGGGGTGATTAATGCCCCATCCCTGGAAATATACATGGTCAGGTTGGATGGGATTCTGAGCAACTCGATCTGGTGGAAAATGCCCCTGCTCATTGCAGGTGTGTTGGACTGGATGACCTTTAAAAACCCCTTCCAAAAAAACTCTTCTATGGTTCTATGACATACTTACAAAACAATAAACTATGATGGATCAGGGGCATTCAATAATGCACAAGAGAACTGCAGAAGCAAAGCAAAACAAGGTAACAATCTCATAACACAAGACAGAGGTTTTGCACCAGGTCGGTAAGTGCTGGCCTCGGTGCATCTCTGCAGAAGATGTAAATTAGTGTAGCTGAGCTGAAATGAATAGAGTTTATCCAGGTGTACAATTTAGCTCATAAAGCAAATGAGCAGTGAGGGGAAGGAAATGTGAAACAGAGCAAAAGGTTGACAGAACCACTGGGAAGTGCTTTCTGATGATGCCCTCTCGATACAATGGCAGAGATGCAGGGCCACTCCCTGCTCTCTTCCACAGAACCTCAACAGTGTGGTGAATGGGGCTGGTTAAAGAAAGGTAGCAAGCAAAGCAAAGGTTAATTACCAACATTATATGACCTGTAAATTGAACAAAAAGGAATTTGGACTATTATCAATCCTTGATTTGAATTCTTCAGAAATTCCTACCTCTTTGTACCTGGCAGCATCGGGTTGTATGTGCAGCTGGAGTGTTATATACACAGTCTGCCATTTCTGCTTCCTGGTAGGACATGCCATTTGCTCAGTGCATGGCTGCTAGTATTTACACTGCTTTCACAAATTACTTAAACGGTTATCTTGTTCTTTGAAAACTTTAATAATGTCAGGAATTTTTGAGGGGAGCAATATTGTTTTAAATTTTATTTTTTACTGTCCAATCTAGCATGTGAGGGGCAAAAAATTAATCTTGAATGTCAATTCCAAAAATTCTGTGTCCAAATAGCTGCTAGGGTTTCTTCATGCTGATTACATGGAGTTTTCTCTGCTTGAATCTTCTCAAAAAATGCTTTAAAGCATTCTTTTCTGAATATGCCAATGTCATTTCTATTAGTTCATAAAAAGTGCTTGTTTCACTTGAATCAAAAAAGAACTCATATTCCCTTATGCCTTAACATTTTCTCAATCTAAAGAAAAGGACATCAGCAAAGGTCCACATGTGTCTTAGCTTGGGTAATAGAGTGCCCTGTACAGAAGGAAAGAGAATTCATGATTTTGTTTGTGATGTAACAATGCAGCCACACAGGAGGATGTTGCTGAAACGTCCATGCAATGCATCAGCTGCCCTGCACGTTTGTCATGAGAAAGAACTGGAAATGGAGAACATAATTGTCATTCAGACTTAGCGGGAAATAGTCAAAATACCCAGTGTTTCTATAAAGATGGTGTCATGGAGTTAAACGTTACAAAACAAGCTCAAAGATGAAGGCTAAAAGTGAATTCTTGAGTTCACACTCTATGTTTTTTTTTTTTTTTTCTGAGCAGGAATGTACTCAAAAGAAAAAGTTTCACCAATCTAGATTTTTTCATCTCCTCACAGTGTCCCTATTCAAACCTCTTCTTTGCTCCACATGACACTAAGTACATGAGGAAAAAATCTACACAGCAGCTACATTAGCAGTGCAGGTGCATAAAGTTTATTCTTTATTTCCTTCAAGTAATACCTTCTCCTAGTCCTGATATCAGTTCTGGTTTATTGAGAGCTGAAGAAATCACTTCCTGACTGAAAATCTATATGATGAAAGTACAACAGTAGCAACATTTTATATATACCCAGCTGCTCGGTGGGATCTCTGAGATGAAACAGAAGAGTACACCTCACCCCCAGGTCTGACAGTACAGGGAAAATAGCTCTTCTCTTTTCCAGTAGGTGATGGCAATTGTCATCATAGCAGTGACGTGGGAGAGGGATGGAGCTCACAATCCCACTGTAAAATTATATATAGCTTATGAAAAGGACAAAATGACCTCCACACGCACTGTATGAGGAAACAATGAGCTTTGCCTCACCCTTCTATATGGTTCAAGCAGACATGTAATCATTCTTTGCAGGTATAGAAAGTGGGTAAAAACACTGTTACAGCAACAGTTTGGGGTTTTTTGTTCACGTAAATAATGTCTCCAAATCTCTGATGTTCCAGGCAGCTGGGAATTTTACAAGCTCTTCTGACATATAAAGTGTTATTGTGCACAAATATTTGCAGAGTGTTGTGCATACCTTGATGATGTGTGAATTAATTACTGGTAGCATTAAATAAAAATTACAGTATTTTTAATAACAGCAGCAGTAACAATATTTAAAAGTAAGAATCTTGGTTTCCTGTCCAGGAAAGAAACAGCATCAGGAGGATGTCTGTTTGCACAAAATGTAGTGATAGAAATGAACATGAAATCAAAGCAGAGAAATAAACCATAAAGGCAGGCTGGGTGAGACGCCTGGCCAGCTGGACAACATTTACATTCCAAGGAGCATTCCTATGATTTACTCTGAACACATGGTGAGGTCATGACTATCAAATAACTCCAGTGCAGATTCACATATCTTTGTGCCTGAAGAGAAAACTGAAGGACAAAAAGATTAAAAACTAATCACTTAAAGAAGTGTTTTAATATTTCACAGAAGTACATAACAACTTCCATCTAGAAAGATTTTCAAAATCTTTCTATAGAGAAATCATTTTCTCCTTCGTTGACTTTGCAAAGATATTTGATATGGTGGGATGAAACCGAAGATGAATTTCCCATAACATCTAGTTGAATTTTCATGTAAGCTTTATTGCAATAAAAATATTTGTCAAAGCTAAAGGCAGAATTCTGGAGTGCTTTGTCATTATAAAAGACATAAAACAAGGACGTATAATACGGTGCTTGATTTTTATCTATTTTTTACTTATTTTCTTGCATTTTTTTAATGGATAGGAAAGAAACTACAGCAAGTTAAATAAGGAACATTAGCAAATTCCAACACTAATAAACTCATACTTTTCACTTACTATGCAGATTGTACATTCTTGACTGAATAGTGGATTCATGTCCACAGCTGCTTATTATCAACTTAATCCTAAATCTCAAATTCCATTCAGTCTTCTGTGCTTTTTCCATGTTCTACTTAGGGTCATTTCTTTTTCCCTCAAATATGCTTAAATTATTGACTCCTTCAGTGTCCTTCATATCTGACTACATGTACAAGACATGTTGACTTCATTCTTTTAATTGATTCAGTACTGGCACTCATAGCAGAATAAAGTTGGTGCCTACACAATTTCCCCCAGAATTCTTATTATGAGCTGACTTTTCTGCTTTTCCACATCTATTTGGTATGTATGCTGTAGCTGATGTCCTTCAAGCAATCTGCTTACATGAAACAACATAAAACATTAAGTCTCATCTTACATGCAAGATATTACTTTGTCTCATATTCAGACTCCTCCTATTACTCCAGAATCATCAGGGTTTTCTGTCATTTCTTTTGGCTGCTGTTCTTATCTGAGATATACTAACATGGCCTCACCCTTTGACGTATCTTATTTTTTTGTTTATAAATAGCCCTTCGACCATATTCCTCAGGTGATAAAATAGACAAAATCACATATTCTGTAAACCTCAGACTTCTGAAGAACTTGCTTCCTACCTTAGAGCACTGCTAAAATCTCCCAGGATTTGCTTATCAACTTCGTTAAAATAAAAAAATCTGATCACTGTCCATATAGAAAACCAAGTTGGATTCAGACAGTAGCTAGGAAATAACTCAGGTGAAGACAACTGAAAATTTATTGAGAAAGAAGAAAAGATTCAAGAAGCAGGAAAACACCCCATATTACCTGTTGAAATAAATGGAGACAGAAAGAGAAATGCCTAGCAGATGGATCTAGACTGAAATACAAATCCAGAAGTCGAGTTTTAACAGTTTTACAACCCACAAAATAGCTTTGTCTCTTTAGTAATCGTAAAGCCAATGTCTACAGTTTGTGACAAATCTAAAAGGTGACAACTATCATGATACACTGTGTAAGGGTTTATTATCAGTCCCAAGGGAAAGGCAAAAATGCTGTTCTCATAATCACCAAAATGGTACACTGCAGTGTCATGTCCTGTCTGGGGACATCACAAACACACAGTATCTAGGAAGTGCTGAAAGAGCAGGGCTAAATAAATTGTGCTGCAGTCTTAAAAAGTAACAAATAAAGCTGTATTTTATATAGACATATGAAGCGTTAGAACTTAAATGTTGAAGCAAGCTGGATGTGAAAAAAAATCACAGTAATAGCATTATGATTTTCATAGTTCCATTTTTTATTCCTGGTATCTGGAGACTTGCTGCTGGAGAGGCAATGCTATTAAAGTGGACAATTAAGTCTCATTCAATTGCTGTAGTCATTACAGATTTGGAGTATCACTCCACCTATTAACATTCAGGTCTCATTAATCCAAATTTTTGTAATGGATGAAGTGAGGTGTTATCATTATTATTGTAAATTACCTTCTTCCTTATGTTTTCCAACCACCTATAAAGTATTATAGTCAGATGGAAAGTTTTTACTTTGTGCACACTGGCAAAGACAGACATCAACGCTGAAGTTCAACGGATCTTGAGGCTATTCTACTCATAACCACCCTCACTCCTGCTAATCACACACGGACCCTGAGGTCTGACCCCACATCCAGCCCAGCGGTGCTGACAAACGCTGCGTACCTCATTCAGGTAATGTGAATTTGCATTGCTTCAGTCTTGGATTCTTGGGGCCAAAAAGCAGGGGAAATCTGGTCCAGGCAGAGTCAGAGTGCCTGATGACTCTCCCGGGAGGTTGCTGAGCAGCCCGTGTCCCAGAGGCGCTGTTGAAAGCCTGGCCCTCGCCCACCAGGCTCCCCTCTGCCTTGCCTTCCTGAGCACCCGCTGTACACGATCACAGTGACCTGCTGTCACCTCCTGGCGTCCCGACTCATGTGACAAAGTCATTAAGGCTCGTTTCTTAGGGCAAAGGCAGAATTTTCCAGCCACCATTGTTGTGGTGAATGAACCAAACACAAGAATAACCAGAGGGCCACAGAGCTCAAAAAAAGAGGTTTTATGGGCTGGTTCCAAGGAGTAAAACCCCCCTCTGTGAGGATGGCTTCTCCCATTGAATTCCTGTGATCTGAGGTGGGCTCGGTCTGTCTGACGGACAGTTGACAGACACCCCTTGTATCGCCTAACAAAAGGTAGCCAGACCTGTCCCGCCTTTCCCGTCTTCCTATAAGTCCCTGCTATGTCATCCCCGCCCCCTTCCCTGTATCCCTTTAAAGCCCACTCAGGATACTATCTTGTCCTCTTCACATCCGGTCCCCTTCAAGGGAGTTTCTACAACAAACCCTTGGAATACCGGCCAAAGGAGCCACCTCTGCTCATTTGTTTCTGGTCACGCCAGGGCTATCCACAAGCCCCAGGCACGCTGGGCTCCGTGCCCTCCACCGCCCGGGCTGGGAGGCTGGCAAGCGAGGCACCGAGGTGCCACAGGGTGCTCTCCCTTTGTGTTGAACACGCCTGGACAAGCTGCTGCCACCTCAGCCTGGCCAGCGCGCCGGCGTACTACTACACCATCAGCCTGGCCTGGTCAGAATTTCTTCCTGTGCCTGTGGCTATTGATGAGCATGTTCTGGGCTCATGTATTCAGTTATTTGTGGTGGAATAAGTCAAAGGGGAGCACATCAGCTGTCCTGGCTGCTTCCCAACGGCCGAGCTCCCAGGCTAATAGAAACTAAAGGGTAGACCCTTCCTAGTATCTGCATCACAGTAGCTGTAATACACAATCCTACCCCAAAGGTGCAAAATGTCCTGACGGGAATACCGGGGGAATGTTTTCATTCTCATTCCTTAGGCTGAGTCTAACCAGACTTCGAGCTGTATAAATCCATTGTCTACATTCTCTCCATAATGACATTCAACAAACACCTTTTTTTCACACTCTTTCGATTTAAGTAGTCTTCTCTTTGCTAATTATAATTAATGAGGTGCTTCTGAAACTACTGTGATGGAACATGAACACATTAGGATTAGTTTGCTACAGGAATTGCACCATCTTCAATTTTTCTATCTTATTTTCTTTACCTTTCACATATAATAAAATACCAAAATCCTTCCTCAAGTAAACACCAGAATATTAAGTTTCTCTAATATTCTGCAATACACAAGTGTGCTGCATTGAAAAACAGCAGCATTAATTCTAAATGTTTATATTGAATTTTCTATATTAAATTATTAAAATGACACATTAGTTATTTATGTGCAGCATTGATGTACTTCCTAGTAAGAAAATGTATGAAATAGAGCTGTCAAATATAAAAGAAGGGGAAAAATGTTAATATTTGCAACAGAGGACTCCCTCCTCATTACAGACTGAAAAGTTTGTTGTTACATTATCCATCACAAGTTGCCAGAAAATGTTTTCCATGGAGATATATAGTTATAGGGACATCCAGATGATTACTGCCTTTTCACTTTCTAAGTATTAGGGATCAAAGAAATGCATCCACTCTAGATTCAAAAGAACTAATTGGTAATTATGGTTCTGATAGGCAAATGACAGAATATCTTAGAGGTTTATGGATTAATTTAGATGTAAAAGGTCCGAAGAAAAGGAGGGGAGGAAAGCAGAATCACCATTCTTTAGAGAAAGGTTCATTTTACTGGGTTTCATGCTGGTTTCCTACAGAACAGAGCTATAATGTTCTGAATATGAGGTTGTTTTCTGATCTCTGGACCATGCCAAATATTTCAATATTTGTGGTGTTTTTTCCTAAATTAGAGCAAATTAAATTATAAGAGCTAGAAGAATGATGTGTCTGAAATCTTTCATCTAAAAAATCAGTAAAGAATTCTATCTCCTTTGAACCATAATATATCCTAATGTGTAAGATTGAAGGAAATAATGATTTCTTTATACAACCAAAGAGAAAGAAACTTATTTAAGAAAGGAATATTTTGCATTTCTGTATCATGTGACATAAGAGTGATTTCAAAATAACTGAAAGCACATTCTAAGCTTCACTTATGGAATGTATTTGCTGTTTGTAAGTTTTAGACATAATAGTTCTACCTTTCATCTAAGCATTTAAGGGGAAAACCACCCACAATCCACCATGTTGATAAATTGATCTCCACAGCTGTTGAAGGCAATGGAATAATGGATTCTACTCTGTATTGACCATTGGTAATACTGCATTTTATCAACAAGGAGAATTATATATCCAAGTAGTGAAAATTGAGTAAACTTACAGGGAAAAAAAAGTGCCATTATGCCTATAAAGAATTTAAAAACTGATCAGCTCCCCTGAAGTCTCCAAAACTGTGATTATTTCTAGAAGTTGGACATATTAAGACCAGTCAATATAGTCAGCAGCAACTCTCTTAGCTCAGAGGTCAGCCCTAAAGAGAATTCTATATTTATTAGAGAGTGATTGTAATATATGTATATGATAAAGAACTATTTGTTGTTCCCTGAAGATTATTAAGATATCAATTATTTAAAATGTGTTAATTTTTGTCTTTCATCTGGATGAGTATCTATGCTCTGCTGCAGTTTTTAATAAAAGATTGTAGCACTTTTCCAGTTTAGTTTCTAATTTAAACAGGTTTCCTATGCACTGTGCAGCTGATTAGGTGCTCCAGTTACTATTTGAGGTTGCTATAGCTTTATTATGATTCTTAGGTAGGTCCTTCACCTACCCAACCTTTTGTGAAGTAATCTATTTTTATGAAAACTCATTAGAATTGGACTACATTGTGCTCCCTATTTCATGAACAAAGCGTGGTGGAATAGGAAAAACACATTCTTTGGATTCAATACAACTGACAACAGAATCACCAGTCCATGAACATGAATTGTAGAACATGCCTGTAGCACTGAGCCAGTCCTGATTTTCCAAAAAGCTTTGCAAAGCAACATTGTAATTTCTATACAGCTCTCACAGGGTAGAGATACTGGATTTAACCCTGGAACTCTTTATCAGGCACAGGATAAAAAAAAAGAGCCTTAACCTACAGTACTTTTGTGGTTTAAACCTTCATCTCTGTAGCAGGAAAGGGGAAAGCAGGAGTCTGAAACTTGAGAGCTACAACAAGCTCTAAGCAGAAGTCTTCCATCCTGTTGTTCCAAAGTGGGTGGGTCTCAGACACTCTTTTTGGGCCTTTAGGATGTTTGGTTGTATTTCTCTGTGGAACATCTTCTAAGACATTGGTTTCATCCAGATGGGGCTGAGGAAATCAAAGGAATGGTTTTTTTCAACCCATTCCCTTACCTTCTGCTCTACTAAAACCTAAAAATTTTGGAGGGAAGAACTATATCTTAAATATCTCATAAGTAGTACTGGGTAATATATTTTAGGAAGAAATGTAACCTGTGAACATAATTCTCAAAAAGTCTTGTGCTGTTATGGCTGAAGAATGCTGTAACACTACTGATTGGGTGGAAATTTCACTCAAGATTAGTATTTCTTTGGGCTACACAAAGGCATTCAAAGGTGCATCCTGTATCAAAAATCTCTTGTGTTTTATGCACATGAAATTATAGCAAAATATCCTGGTAAGTCATATTCATAAAACATTTCTGCAGTCTCAGATTTGTGCAGTAATGAACAGGAGATTTCTTAGCCTGGAAGGAAATGGTTAACTTTGGTACATCATTACTGAACATTTTAGCAAAGCAACTAGACTCGTGTTTCAGAATGGGAAAGGTCAGTTGCCCGAGGAATTGTCCATTTTGTAATTTCAGTTACAATAACTTTGCTTTCAAATTGAGCGGTATTCTCTAAATCTTCAGGCCATAAATGTATCTCAGATTGTTAGAAAGAGCAGACAAAGCAGATAATAGTAGGAATCTGCTGAGGCACAGTGGTTTCCGGATTCTTTGGAATTTTTTTTTGACAGTACTAGTTCTTATATTCCTCCAGACTTACCATTTCATCCTACTTCTTCTTTCCTAGTTTTCCTATTAGCAGTTGTTAAATGGATATTCATTGTAAGCACATAGAAATCGCTTAAAATCCCAAGGTCTCCATAAACATTTTAGGAACTAAGCCCCTGGAAACAGAGCCCTAGGAACAAGAAGGAAAGTTGCTAGAGCAAGCCAACTGTCTGCATGGTCAGTGAAAGGAGTTGGAGGCCAAGACGGAAATCTGAAATGCGCAATACAAGATTTGCTTGTTATCCCTGAAGAGCAAACTGAGAATGGAAATTTTCCCTTTCTCTTTTCTGTGTTCCTCAAGTCAATTTGTTAGCTGTGGATAAGCAACAACAGTAATGTAGCTGAACAAACCAGGAAAGTTGATTGATTTCCTTTTTTTTTTTTTTTTTAAGAAAAAATTTTATAAAAAAAATTATAATAGGGAAGAATAAAGAGGAGAATTTTTAAAAATCTGCATTTCAGTTAGGGGTCAAAATCTCACTAAGGGGAAAATTCAGTAAGTCAATCTGATTCTGATTCTGATTCTGATTCAGATTCTTTCCCCACTCCCCATCAACAAAAAAGAATTGATCATCTATTTATTCCTGAGAATATTCATTTCTTGTTTTGTGGCTCTGTGATATGTTCAGCAAATGAATGCTTGAAATTATCGCCTTGGAGTTTTTACTATGGAGAAATCGACCATTAAGTTTCAAATCAATGTGGATGATTGCAATGTGAAACTAACAATTTTCTTGAAATTAATACTGGAAGTGAAAAGCTATGGCAAAGAAGTAAAATCAAAATTCATTTTTAGACACACTCTCACTATTTCCACAGAACTTAGATAATTAATCTATATAAGCATCTTACCACATTTCTGATTTTTCACTCAATGCCCATTTCCTAAAACCCACTAAACTCAATGGAAAGGTTTTTGGAACTCTCATCCTAATTGAAGTATTGTTCCATAGGATCACTTCACTCAGATTTGTAGTACCCAAAAGTCTCAAGGAATCACTCAGAAAGAGGACGGTTTTTGATGAGGAGTCTGTGTGGTATAGGCCCTGACCAAGACTACCTGTGTCAATCCCCAGCAGCATGAGCGATACCCACAGAAACTGATGAGATCTCATTTTAATTTCTATAGCTAGAGCCTATTTCAATCTAAGGCAAGAAGAAATAGGGGTTCAGTCATCACAGAGGGCATATGGCTTCTCCAAATTGAACATACGCAGGTTCTGGAAAGCAACTTATCAAAACAGACAGTTAGAAACTGGATTTATCTTGAAGAGCTTGCAATCTAAGCAGCCAAGACTGCAAATGGGTAGATAAATGCAGGTACAAAGCAGTCAAATGGCTTTGTCAAGGTTAGTGACAGAGCTGAAATTAGAAATCAAAGTACCTTTAATTCCAACCAAAGGATTTCAGATCTACTAAAGGATGAGGATGGCATGTGACTTTAATGAAGTTTTAAAATGTATCACAAAGGAGATACTTGTTCATGAAAAATATCTCATGTTGTAGCCAGGCTGCAAACAAATGCAGCTTTTTCATGGAAAGCCTACTTTTTTCCTGCCTCTTGAAAAAGAAATGAAGAAGCAGAAATCAAATTGAATTTTGATGAACAACTGGAAATTCTTGTCTGCTGTTCCAGCATATTTTGCTAGTGTAGAACAAAGAAAAATAAAAAAGAAATGCAGCAAATGAAATATATATAGATTAGCTAATTTGGATTTATTGAACCGTATTCCTTTATTGCAACATAAAAAGACTGGTTTAATAGAGGAGAATGTGAGGGATGGAGATTCATAGAGAGTAATAGAATACTTTGATTCAACTTTTCTGCAATGATATGTCTGGACACGTACTTGCTTTCTCTGACACAGCTCTGTTCATTCTTTTCTTAACCTTTACTGTCCCAAAGGCCAAATTCGATCAGAATATATCACATATCTGCAACACATAAAATAAACTATTCAATTTTCAGAATTACGCTTTCCAAACCTTATTATTTCTTATTGATTATTTCTTTAAAAATTATTTTTGAGGGGTTTTGTGTCAATTACTTTCGCAGCTGCAACACAGAGCTCAGGAGATGAAGCAATAACACATTATAAGCGCCCTGATAATGAAGAAATCGCAGCTTCCTGCAGCGGGAGGCTTTGAGACACAAAGATCTGAGCTGTTTCAAAGTGCTGTTATTGAGAACAGCAATAAGGCAGAGAGAACCACATCTCTGAGGTGCTGGTTCAGCAAGTGCAGCACAAGGGGCAGCTGGGGCTGGTGCCAGCAGCTCCTCACACGCATGCTGCGAGCGGGAGCAGGAGTACGTGCACATGTATGAGAACAGGTCAGAAAGGCTGCCAAAATCCAGTGTAGGAAGACACACTTGGATGGCACGAAAATGTCTTTTTCTACTATCACCAGTGCAACAAACAAGGAAGAGCAAATTATTCCTCTGAGCCTGTGATACAGTGTGATACAGTTCCAACAACATATACTAACACTTGAACATCTTTCACCTCCTTTGTCTTTTTTAAGCTCATAGCACAAGGTTTTTTATATTCTTTGGACAATAAGACAAATTTACTAACAAAATTTACTAACAAAACTTCACGAGAATAGGAAAGGAGAAGAAAACTGCTGCATTTTTGGTGTTAGCAGCTGTGCTGTTCTGTGAAGATCAGAAGGTTCTCACCATTGAGAACACACAGGAAAGGTGCACAACAAGCACACTGCACTCCTAAGTAACTCAAGATGAACTATCTGATGCTATGTGCAAAGCACAAGATAAAACTATTGAGGCACAAACACTTAGTTCAGAGGGAAAATGTCTCTTGCAGTTCACACAGTGACAATGAAGCTAGCATTTGCTTGAACAATTACCTTTTAATATTATATATCCAGTAAGGATATCTTGATATAGGAGCAGAAAGCTATTCATGTTAACTTGGGATCTCTGCAATACTTGAATCTGAACTAAATCAGGCCCACCTCCCTAGCCAATGGTGAGAAATAGGCACTTTGAATGTCTATTTTGGACAAATATCTTAGGAAGAGATGAATCATGCTTTAGAAACATTCATTTTTCCTTGAGGCTTCTAAACTGTAAATCTCTTGAGATAAGGGTTTTTATAGGAGTTTGTGGCTCCAAATGACATAGGACATTCACATATAATGTCTGGTTTCAGTCCCAAGAAAGAACAGCCTATGAACAAGTGTAAGGAAGAGGTAAAGGACAATCATTTAGAGTAATTTTGAGCACCACCAGAAGATTGGAAATGAGTGATCGATGCAAATGGCACAAAGATACGAAGAGAGCTTTGTGGATCGTTGACTTTTTTGGCCTTGGTCCAGAAACCTATGTACTAAGAACTGATAGAATAAATCAGCGTGGCCAAGTACAGAGTCTTTGTCACAGGATGAAATATTTCCTCACAAGTCTTCATAGCCTTCTGCAAACTTTAAACTTTATATCTCTGAGGTAAATTATTATCTCCACTGTCAGTGTTTCCCAGCTAATGCAATGGAAATGAGGAACAGCTTTACCAACATTGAATAACAACCCTACATTAGAAAGAAGAAATAGCATAGGAGTTTTCTTAACAGGTTTGATTCCAGTTCCATTATGATTACTACAGTAATTTTCCAGTTAATTAATCTAATACACTGCAGTCCTGAAATTCAAATTGTTCATGCTTTCACAAAACACTTTCCTTTGATGCATTGATCCATTGCATTAAAGTAATAAGCAAATTGTTTAAGAATATGAAGTGAAAATAATTTGAACCATTTTCTTTCTTATTCTTTCAAAAGGACCATATACACCTCGTAATAGCCTGCTCCAGCCTCCAATGAATTTCACAGAAAAACTCCTATTCATTTTAATGAAGGCTGACTTAGTCTTGTGATTATACTAATTTAAACCAACTATAAATGAGTCCCCTGGTTTTTAAAATACATGGCCCAGCATTGCCAGGAATAAGCATGTGTTCCACAGTATTTTATTTTTCTTTTACTATTGACTTGACATCTTTTTTTATTCCCACCAAACAGCTGGAAGAGGTGAAGAATAAAAACTATTCCCCAAAGAAAATATAAAATCCTATATTCAGAGTCTTGACCATGTTCCCAAACTTAGGAGGTGGCTGTTTGCCAAGCTAAACTCTCCTCCAGAGCTGGTGATTTACAGTGTTCTGCAGAGGGTGATGGTTGGCTACTGCTCCCAGCTTAGGCAGTTGGAGCAGCAACAAAGGAGCCACCAGTTCTGTCACAGCTCAGCCCCTCCTGGAGCTGGGAGCAGACTGATGTGTGCAGGGAAAGAGCTAAGAGCAGGAGCGTGGCTGACATCCCTTGTTGAAGAGGAGAGTGATGCAGAAAACCACTTTTTAGCTAAATCCTCAGCTGATATAAACCAGCCTAGCCCCACTGAAGTCAGCTGATGTCCCACCAGTGGATATGAGATGCAGATCTGGCCCGTTGGCCCTGCACATGGGATGGCCTGACCTTCAGACCGTGCCTGCTGCAAACATCCAAAATCCAATGTTTGTTGGATTCACAAACCACAAGTGGCCTCACAGCTCCCCTTTGCCTTTGGTCTCCAAACGACATCACTGCAAGAATGCAATGTAATGCTTGTTTGCTCACTGCTTCCCTGCTCCCACCCTATACTTACTCACTCAGTAAGTGAAAGATACTCTGGTTTATATACATCATTCAGATGCAAACTTACATGGGCCTTCTTCTGGGACACAACAATCCATATTTATCAGCAGTGAAGGCATGAAAAGAGGTACGGAGTGCAGCATTTGAAACATCCACTTCAGCTCCTCTTAGCCCTTCAATTATCTGGCAAAGAACTGGGAAGCACTGTGAAGCAAGCACTCCAGAGCAGGCTGAGGGCACAATTGCTATCTTGCCTTGTGTGTTCTGCAGACATTTTCCAGTGTTTTGTAGGGCTTTGCTCTCTCTCATCCCCAGGAAGGATAGACACAGTGGAGGTCCTGGCAGCAGTGGGTTGTCTCAGCCTCACATTTATTTAATAGATTGGAAAATCTGCAGAACTGGGAAGAGTGAGTCCGATATTTAGGGCAATTTTTTATTACACCTCTTTGTTTTTTCTTTATGCCTGTCTTGGATCAATTGCTGAGCTCTGTTTGCTTCTGAGAATTATCACCTCCTTCCTCAGTTTCTGGATTTCAATAAATGATATACAATATTGAAAACAAGCAAGCAGAGAGATTCAGAAACTGTTGCTAGTAGCTGTTTTCAGATTTTTTTTAAAAAGCAGTTTATATTTCAAGACAGGATTTCAGGGTTGATAACTGTCTTTACTGTTGTTGCAACCATTATTTTGGTAGGCAGCTCTCCAATATCAGTGCGTCTACTTTGAAGCTGAGTCAAATGATGCAGAAGCATTTATTGGTGTCCATCTCTTCTGGGATCTAGTAAAATTAAGGGAAAGCCTTAGAGTACTGTCAAAGGCCTTGAGTGTGGGATTACTGAGCCAGTCAGAGAGTCATTAGGCGTGTCTTATCTGACAGGTCACCCTGCAACTTTTTCAGGGAGAATATTTTGACTGTTTATAAATAAATGCCATTGTTTGAGATACAAATACAATGGAAACTATGACAACTGGTAAAAATCATCACAGCTTACGGCTAAAGCAATTTAATTGCCAAAATTTCTGGTCAATACTCAGTAAATATGCTGCAAATAATTAGTACTTCTTGTTATTTAATATCCCCATGTTTTCTTAATAATGCTGTTTTATTTTAATAGTCTGTTCCCATAAGGCTACTCATGTGACTGTGATTCATTATAGACATAAAAGCTTTTTTTTTTATCTGAAGAGTGCAGAAATCAAAACACTGCATGCAAATACAAGATAAAAGTTGAGAAGCACAAGAGAAATTAAAGAGAGTTACTGATCTTGCATTAGTGAGAACTGAGCAGCAGGAGGGGGCAAGTACCACATCACTCAGTGCCTCGTCACCACACTGAGGTCTGAAGCACAAGTCAACATAGTTAAAAACTTCTTTGGTCATCTCTGCCCAGTCCTGTACCTGAGGGTGAGCTGCCCAGCAAGCAGAGGGCACAGACTTGCTGTGGCAGAGAGCTGTGTAAGCACTTATCGTCACCTCTGCACTCTGCCCCTCATCTGCCTCTGCAGAAATACCTTGGGGCTTTTTTGTATTCTGTGCAAAGCCTTTCAGAATCAGGGTCATGGCCCTTGCATGTATTTACACACCATCCTAGAGGGAGGCTGGAGTGGGCACATTGCAGCACAGACCTTGGGGTAGAGCTGCCAGGCACTGACTTGCCCCTACATGCAGCTCCCACTTCTACTCATGCCTGCAGGTTTTTATTTTGGACTTTCAGTCTTTAGACCTCAAAGTAGCTACGTCAGAGAAGAAACTTTAAGTTGAAGTATGAGACATCAACTCTTCATGTAACGACAATATTTAATGCTAAAACAAGTAAAGCACTCATTGGTTGAGGAGCTTGTGGAAACTCCATTGCTGACTGTTTCTGAGGGCAGAGAAGATTAATGTGACATAGATGACCCCGATGAGTCCAAAGACCCAACAGACAAGCTGCCTGTTTCTCCTCACCATTTGTAAGGAAATCCAGGTGAGTAGTGTCCACGAACATTGATACTGCAGGTGCACACAGGAAAGGAGATGTATCTCTTTGAGGGTGACCAATAATTTAATAGCTTTTGTCTAACCAAAAATACATTTGCTTGTATCTTCTGTATTATTAGAATAAGGATTTCCTAGACAATGGAGGCATTCACTCGACTGCCAATTCAAACAAAAGGCAAGTTTGCAATTAAATGCTGACTGAAGTTCAAAATATATATCTGCATGAAGTTTACATAGCAGTTTGCATAACTGTTTGCTGCAGCAAAGAAATTCAACTGTTCCTTCTTCAATAAATGCTCTGCATCACTTCAAAATATTATACTGTGTGACTTACCTTTTGTTAGAATGGCAACTTCACAAATCTCAGTCCTGGACTGTCTAAATGTTTGTTGCAGCGACAACAGAGTCAGGTCACACCTGAAAATTTGCAACAGTCTTCCTGGCAGTATCCTGGGATGTTTCAGACCTCTAACTTCTGCATATTCAAAAGCAAACTATAAGAACTCTGAAGAGCATCCTAGCTTTTCAGGACTTTAAAAGCCATGCATTTTAAATGTTAATCTGGAAAATAGGCTGGAAATTATATTTTACCAGGTGATTTGGTTGTTCTAATTTAAAATCTTGTCATAACACCAGCTGCAGCCTCTGCCTACTTTATTCATTAGAAGAATGGTGCTTGTTAAAACAATAAAATTTTAGCTGAAATGTGACTTCAGATCCATGACTTAGGAAAACATCTTCATCACTGCTTGCTGCTTCTGACAAAGCTACACTGGAAATTCATATCAAGTAACATGATAATGAGCCTGCTGTTACAAAAATAATCCTCTTGGTTATTAATAATAAATAAGGTTGGACACTGATTAATTCATTACATAATATTAAAAGCGTTTTATGAATTAGAGTTAGACAAAAAAAGGGATTGTTTATGATTAATGAGTTCTTTTGTACAATTTCCAAAATCAATAGATAAAGCTTTAAACTTCCTATGTCTAATGCAGAGCACAATATTCTGGCCAACAGCATTTACTGCTCTTTTAACTGGGGAGCTGCTACCCAGGGTCCCAGGTTGGTCTGGCTCGAAAGTACCTGTCCTGCAGCCAAATGTGCCACTGAACTCTGATCTTCTCTATTTCTCAAGAAAGCTGAGGCAGTGCAACAAAAGAAACAGCAGAACATGTTGCAGGACCAGAAGCAAAAAGATCGAGGGGAACGAATTAGATTTTAACCTGTCCACTTGACCTTCACATTCATTCCAGTTTTCTTTTAGATAATGTTCACTGCTTGTTGTAGCTGTAAGTTCAAAACTTGCTATCTCAGCTTCTGGTTCAACTTCCTCCAAAGAAACAAAAGTCCCATTAACTTTTATAGAAAAAGGATCATGACCCAGGTGATCACTTAGCAGTGTTTTCTCTTTCCTCTAAAAAAGAGAACAGCCAGAAGGCTTGCCAAAAAAAAAAAAAAAAACTATAAAGAAAAAAGTAAAAGAACTCACAGAAGTATGCTCAGGGCTTAATGAAGGAAAGCTGCTGGGAAGCTTTAATGGATTTTTGCCTACAGAATCCCAGAGAGATCGTCAGGAGTGGATCTGTGCCCCCTCCAGCAGCAGTGAGTCCAACCAGCTCCCAAAGCCACATCTCCAGCGGTAGAAAGGTCTGAACCTCTGCAAGCAATGTATTGCAATTTTTACTATATTACCATGAAAAGTCTTGCCCTAACACCTGACCTACTCGTTATTCTTATTCATCTGGGACATGGAGGACAGCTTTTCTCTATGCAGCAGCTTTTCTTGTATTTAAAGATTGTTACCAGAATCTCAATTTTTTTACTACTCTTCCATTATATCTCCATAATGCTAAACGGTTCTACTTAACTCAGCATCTGTTTGCAGGCTCTGTCTCCTGGATCTATGATTGCTTACATTTCTACCTATTTCTCTCACACTTTTGCTACAGCCTGTAGCAGAGGTGAAGAGTGAAGTATGTGCAGTGTGCCCTAGACCATTACGAGCTCCTATTCAATTCAAAAGAAGCTGATAAGATATATGAAGGCTACAAAAAGCTTTTTTTTTTTTAGTGAGAAACAAATTAATAACAAGTAATAAAAGTGTTGGGTTAAAAGGATTCCATAGTTATATTTACCATAATGAGAAAAAAAATTAGATTAAAAGGCAAAGAACTTTTCATGGATAAAGAACAGAATAAGAAACAAACAAAAAAAAAATTAAAATATCTTAGCAAAGTCCATAATGACTGTGTATTGAGTCCACTATCTTACTTACCACTGAACTAGAAGGCCACAAAAACTATTTGAAAAATACCATGTTAAAAAGGTTTATCTGAAATAACTGCATGTCTTATCAGGCATTTCTGACACAACAAGAAAAATAGCAGCATGCACAACAGTAATTTCTCTATTTTTTCTTAGGTCAGCTTTTTATGATCCCTGGTTATGTTTGTTTTTCCTCTCTAGATTCTCTACAACTTCCCTTACTATTCATTAGGTTTAGTAGTCACTGATAGGTAAACCCTCCACGAATTTAGCTGGTCCCACTTGGTCTCCACAGTGTATTATGCCAATATGTTCCACATTTCAGTGATGTACTCCCTGAAAAAGGCTTTCCTTTTATTGTTTTAAACCTATTAAACATTATTTTCTTGGCCGCCCTGCTGTTGTTGAATTGTGAAAAACAGTGAATAATCAATGCCTATTCACTTTCTTCAGGAATTTATAGGCTTTTATCCAAACTGCCTAAATCATCTATTTTCCAATCTTTTTGTTCTGCTCTGTTAATCGTCTCATTTTAAAGAAGTTGTTCAACCTTTCGATCAGCTTTGTTCTACTAAATCCCCTCTGAGATGGAGTGACCAGGAGACCACAAAGCATTCATGGCTGGACATGACATATTGAGTGGTACTTGCCTTGCTATTTTTACAGAAAATACATAGCTTTTTTATGTGATCCTGTATTTTTCCAGATGCTGAAGTAAAGGTTGTTGCTGGCCAATACTTTGGTTTTCCTTCCACTCTGTTCGAAACATAAGAACAAAAATTAGTGTGTGAAACTTTACTGAGTGCTATACGTACCATTTCACCTCTCACAGTTCAAACAATTTCAAATGTCTACTAAATACAAGTATTCTTTAAGATATATTTTGTGGTACACCTTGAGTTTACATTTTTTCTGTCTTAATTGCATCAGCTGTCTGACCACAGCTGACTATATTTTCTGAAGACTATTGTTAAAACATCACTTGTGCCATCTTGATATGTTGATCTGTTTATCTTCTCTACTCTGTAGCTGACCAGCTCTTCCCTGGGTTCTTCCTATCTTTCTTAGGGTACTTAGAGAATGTTTTCTTGTTCATCTTAATGACCCTTGCAAGCTGTACCTCATTTTATACTCATTTTGTGCTTTCTACTATTGTCCATCAATGCTTATTTCTACTTTTCTGTCCCTGGCTTAATTTGCCCCTCTCCAGACTTCCTTCCTGCATTGCCACCTGTGATCCAGCCACAGAAATCTCTTCCTGCATTTCATCCTCTGCACTTGTAAAGTTTGTAGTTGTGCCATTACTGTAACTTTCTTAAGAGAGCTCCCTATTAGCCCATTTTCCTCTTTATATAGATTTGCTTTGAATAGCAATGCTTTGAGTTTGATGATGCCTTGACAGCGCAGGGACGGAAGACTCAGCCTCAGTCTCAGGGATTTCCTTCCTCAATAGACCTCGGAGTTTTTCAAGAACCCCAATTCCATTATAACTTGCTGCCTGCTCACAGGAAACTGCATCTACTTCATTTTCACAGAAAATTTGTCTGTAGAGGATCTCTGCTATGGCAACTGCCTTTATTACTATTTAAAGAATTCCTATAAGTACATCTGTGTGTTCAGCATTTAAATACAAATCTTTCAGATATACAGCAATGTTTTTTTTTCTGCAAAATGTGCATATTTTGATGCTAATATTCTGACCATGGAAATAACCTGTTGCAAGACATAAAGCAAATAATGTGATCAATGTAAATATTTTGGAAAAAAATAAAGGCAAGAGTGGAGATATATATGGAATATTTGTAACACTAGCTGCCTTTCCTGAAAGAGGTTATCATAAAAGTAAGCATTCAATAAAAAAAGAAGGACAATTAAACTTTGCAGGTAACACACAGGGACTCCAGCTCCCAGACTTTGACAACAAAAATATTATTTGTGTGTGTGGAAGGTACTGTAGAAGGATTTCTCAGTGGTTTCACTAAGATACCAAAACTTCATAGAGCTACCAAAAGGCTATCACAGATGTTACAGAATATAAAGTTCATTGGCCACTTCTAAACCAACACCTTGGAAAAAACTTCTGTGTTTCAGTGTGTAGTCAGGTGGAGTTCCATGGTCTTTGCATTTCTACATGGACCATTTTCTGAAGCCTTACAGCAGAACTCAGCTCTTCAAACCAAACAACTCACTAATTTTATTTTGCATGATAAATATTACTTTTCGTATGTCTGCCAATCAAATCTGGCATAATCCTACAAGAAGCTGAATTCAACTAATATCAGCAATACCATATATTCAATTTCAAGCCATTTAGCCATAATTCATAAATGCTATTACATTTAAAAGCCACTGCTCTATTCAATTATTGTCCTGGCTTTGTTGGGACTGTGTCATCATTGCCATTATTCAAGTTCATTCTCTATTCTTTGTGAGATTTCTATAACCTTTTTTGAAAGTACCCTAATTTTTACAGGTATGTATCAACTGTTCTGCTTCATTGTCTTTATACTATGTCACAGATAGCTATGTTTGGACTTTTTGTCCCAGCATTTCGATGAACTGCTTGTAAAAGCTGGAGGCTTGCTTCCAATATTTTATGTACAGAAACTCCTTGATTATTCAAAAATAAACCTGGATAAAAATCCACAACCTCAAAATTGTATTAAAATGTACACAATTTCAAAACACAAATAATATCAGATGAAAAAGGAAATCCAAAAGGGATCAGCAATTAAAGGTCATGTCTTATAAAAGAGAAAAGTGAATGTTATTTATTTCTTGTTTAGCTAAGTTGTGTTTCTGGATGAGATGTTCTGTATCAGCCATTCAGGAAAACTTTATAAAAGAGTGAGCCCAAATTATGTGAGAAATACTTTTGGCTTCTAATGTTAAGGTCTTAACAATAAACTTTCTTTTTGAAAGGAAAAGTTTGGTGTCTGCTACTGTATAAGTCCAATTTCTAATAAGCCCTTCAGCATTAATGGAGAAGAGACTCATATTCCGTGTTAATGGATCCCAGAAGTGCTATTTGATGACAAATGTACAAGTTGTTTTATCTTTTGGGCATAGAAACTGAATTTATTTGACTTGGCATGGAAAGCGCCAAGATCTGTCAGTAGCCTGAATGTATTAAATAACATCAGTACTAAATGCAGTAATCTGGAAGCATCCAGAGAACAAAATCCAGGGTCACCAACAGAAGAAGAAGAGGATAAGATTTTTTTATCCCCACCCTATAGCTGGACATGGCTTCCTTCTTACTATAAACGTTTTTGATGACTTACACAGCCCTACTGAAAGGCAGTAAACAGAAGACTGAGCAATGCATGCTTCTAAGAGTGCATTTAAATAAACGAGTAAAGGTATCTCAGCCACACACACCTGGGCAGCTCTGAACTGCACACAGAGCTTTCCTGCCATGGGATTCAGGCAAACCTTTCCATCCACAAATATAACACAGGAAAAAACCTGTGACTGGGTAAGCCAATCACACCAAAAAGGATCCCCAACCTCCTTTTCTCACACAAACCTTGATGTAGATTCATTAAACTTGCTGAAGGATAAATTTGGTGTATTCCATATTATTAGGTGTTTTCATTCATTTTTAATGTAGTTTTAAAGAGAGAGACCTATTTTAGGTAGCATTATTATCAATTTTATTTTCTACATGCTACTTTGGTTCAAAGGACCAATTTATTAATTGTTGCATTCATTCACCTAAAACATGGTCTAAATTGTATTTATATTAACATTATATTGAGTTGGTTTGTGTTTTCATTTTTCTCCCCAGACTGACATGTTCTAGCTTATATAGGTAAATCTATTTTAGGCAGCTTTCTCTTTCAGATATGGTGTTTTGTCTTTAAGTGCCACTACAAGTGCTACGGCTCGTGAGGTTTTCTGCTCAGCCAAATATCTGCAGTCACAGATTCTCATTTTTAGATGAAAGCATTCATACAGATTGCCAAAACTCTCTGTCCCGCAGTTCCCCATAGACCCATCTGTGTATTTAATGCAGATAGTCCCACAGTTTACATCACTTGACTTTGGAAAGTCCCACTTTATTTTTTTAGCATGTCAGATAATACATATTGCTCTTTCATAACACTTCATTTAACAAACAGAATTAATCTCGTACTGGTCTGTGCACAGCCCAGCCCTGGGAATACTGGAGCGATTAGGGGATGTCTCTTTCCTGTAGCACTGTGGTTTCAAAGGCAGCAAGGGGGATCATGCCTGAGTCCCTTTTCTCTCTGGGAGGCATGAAGGTAACCAAAGATCAGGCAAAGCTGTGAACCAGGAAAAATTTAGTTCAGATGTCAGAGTGGTTTTAACCAAGATTTTTAACCAGAAAGAAGCGGCCTTTCCACGTCTGCACTGATGAGAGAGAAGGAAGAGACTGAGTCAGGCACTGATGGTGCCTGATGCCTTAGGATTTTAGCTTTTATATTTTCATGTATTTGTAATCCTGCAATTCTTTAGTGTATCACTCTGAGCTCCATATAGAGTGTTAGCAACTGCTTTTCCCATTTTGGTCAGACACAACAATTCCTCTCTAGGCCTGAGAATCAAGGACACCTCACTGTCTCAGGCCCTGAGAAATATAAATAAAAGGGAGTTGGGGGGAGCAAACTGGGAGAATGGGACTCCACTACCTGAAGGTGTAATTGGACAATTAACCTCTGATAGGCAAATGGACAAAACTTATATCTGTCCGAAAAATGTGTGACTGTCGTCCATTCTGGGTGTAGTCTCTGCGAGACTCCTGCACTGCCCAAGGTGTGCCCTGTGAAGGCCTTTCAATAAATCCTTGCCCTTTATCCTTTCACTCTGTCCAGCCTCTGTTCCAGGTCAGCCTCTCCAAGGCATCAGTGCCACCACAGTGTTTGCGTTCCCTGCCAAGAGCAGCACAAAGCAGCTCTGGTGCAGAAACCACCAGGACACACAGCTGGGCACCCTTGGAGCCCAAGGCCAGCAGAGAGAGCCGCGCTGTGGTCAGCTGGCTCTGAGCACAGGAACGCGGCCGGAGCGCTGCCTTTTCAGTCACAACACACCAGGGATGCCACACCAACCAAATGCATGGGCTGTGTTTCTCTGCTGCTTTGTTAGGTACAGATTCCTACTGACAGCACTGCTCATGGTCACCCTGTATCCGTCCCCAGCATGGTGACCATGTGATGACCTGCTATAGAGGCAAAACTTCCCCATAATGGGGAGTACACAAAACGTTTCTGCTCACTTGTCTTTCTTCCAGAGCCCATCACTCATAAGTCCCCTTTCTAAAGTCAGGTTGCAACTGTTCAAGTTAAGGACTATTTCTGAAAGCAAGACTGTGCCTTTTTCATGAGTAAGACAAGCCTACTCTGTGTTTGTCATTTCCCCAGCAAGGGTGAATGGCTGCTCAGGCCCTCATTTTCTGTCCCAATAATTTTTATATTTTTTTTAAATGGGGAGGGAAGAGTAGGAAATTAGAAGGGTGGGAATTGTTGGAAGCAGGAGTGTACTTGAGCACCTGAATTGCTGAGCTCATCAGCAAGCAAGTGAATTGAGCTGAGCTTTTGCTGTGTTTTGCTATTCATTTTTTTCTGTTTATATCAATATCTTAGGGTTCCACGTATTCTTTTTAAATCTTTTTTTCAGGAGTCTGTTCATTAATAAACAAAAGAAAATTCAGGTTCATGCTATTTTCAACTATTTGATTTATGCAAGGTTTGCCAGCTGATTTACAGCATGAAGTACTTGAGTAATGGATAGGAACATTGTTCTCCCTATTCATTTTATAACATACAACTTTATGTTTTTATTTCTTGAGATATATTTGTAGTCATGATGCATATAACACACGGTCCTGGGGAGGCAAAACAGTATTCATATATATTTAGCAGGCCTCATTTAAGTTAATATAAAATCACTGTTCCTTGAGATAACGTCGGAAGGAAGTTTTACTGCAAATGTGGATATATGAAGGCACAATTGTGTGGGCACAAAGCAGTATAATAGTTATTTCTGGAAAGCAAATAGCAATCCTAATGTATAATCTCATTAAAATAGCAAAGCAAATTCATTGAGGTCCCTGAGAAGTAACACCATAATGCCATCAAAATGTGAGGTTACTGAAAAGCAGGACATGACTTTGACAATGGTGATTATTTCCACACATGAGAGTGGGGAGCTGCCATAGCAAATGCTGCTCCTTGTGGTTTGTTGGCCTTCCTGGATTTTAGCTGTACAAATACAGATGTCTGCTACCAGATCCTACATCTATATGTAGACTTAAATTACATCTTCCATTTTTAATTGTATGGAATACCATTTTTGACTATCTAAAAAATACTTTGTGCTGTGTATGCTTTTTAGCTTCACTGTACCTGAATGTTTTATTGGAACATTAACTCAGGTAACTTGAGAATTACTGGGTAGTAAGTGTACTAATAAGGGAATTTAGATGTGGGGTTTTATACTTTTTTTCAAATAGTGGCCTATTTTGTCTAATTATACCTTTTTGAAGGCTATTAGTCATCCTTTGCCACAGATTAACCTTGCAGGTTTGAAGCATTTATGAAAATAAACCTGTGATTTCAGAAGGGGGGCACATAACTTTTATAATGCATGCATTGCATAGCAGAAATTATTTTTGTACATTCCCTGTCTAGTTTTAGTTCTGATTATTGATTTGAATGGATTTTTGCTTAAAGTTCATCTCTCAGTTATAATAAGTCATATTTGTCATTTGGTCTTGAGCCATGACGGTCTTAATATTTCAGCTCTATTTAGGTCATCAGTGTCTGCAGCCATCCATTGGCCACAACTTTTCTGCTTTCACAGTAGCTCTGGTCATATAAAATGTGTTTCCTTGAGGAGAATTCCAGTCTTAAAAATCCCTAGCTAGAACTCATGACTCAGAGTTTTTACAGTATTCAGATCTTTAGGGATACTGAGCCACATATTGCTGATTCAGTAGCACATGAATTCTGTAGTGTTCAAATTACTGTCTACAGATGTACAAACAAGTATTTGGTCCAAAAAATTCATTGCATCTGCCTTAGATACTCAGATTCCCTGTCTAACAGGGAGATACCTCTCAAAATGAAATTATCAAAATCTTTAAGATGACACTTTTCTCTCTAGCCTTTATAAAGCAAATATTTCTTAAGAGGGCTATTCAGCTTCCCACACCCAGTGAGGAGCTGCCCAGAATCAGTGGGATAGGGAGCTTAGGAAGGGAATGGTCTGAACTATACCCAGACAACTGCCGTGCACAGGGCAGCCCGGAATCCAGACTTGCTATACCAGACTGTTAAGTTAAATTGGTTTTCTCCAGTCGTGGGAGACAGAGGTAACAATGATTAGCTGTAAAACGCAATCTGATTTTCAATGCATTTTCCACTGATGAGGTCTAGGAGCAAGCAGATTGGTGCTTACAGATGTTGAGGTTCCCCCTTATTTCCATGAAATTAATTACCTACAGACTTTCTAATCTCCCTTTAGATGATGTGGAAAAAAAAATTCTGATTGCCAATCTCAGTTATTTAAACACTTTGGAAATCCCTGCCATATGTTGACATGTATGTACAAGCTCTGATTTTGAACATGTAATTTTCTCTCATCCTTAATGCAGCTAAATGCTTTTGCTTTCCCAGTCTCCGAGCAGATTGGGAGCTGTTTGCTGCAAAATCCAATTCTTTATTGCATGAGACTGCAGCTAATTCAGGGACCATCTGTGTGTACTTATAACTTAAATCATTCCTTTCAATGTGCTTTATATTGTGCTTGTCAAGGTGCAGCTTCATCCTCCGTGGTGTTGCCTGTTTACCTAGCTTTGCCCTTTCCCAATGGAGCTCATCACTTTCCTTCTGAGCTTGCATATAAATAATATTGAGACAACACCATATTTTACAAGTTTTCCACATTTTGGTGAACCATACAAAAAGGGCAGTTTGTGCATTGCTAAATTGCAAAGGGTACTGTGCTGGAATTGCTGCCCATCCTCCCAGTGTTCTCTCTCAGTTGCACAGCACTGCCCCATGAAGCATCCAGCAGCAAAGTGTAATTGCCACCCTAAACACAGGCAGGGCAGGGGAGGAGGCTGTCCCACCTCAGCCTCCCTGGTGCCCTTGTATCCTTGCTCAGATCAGCGAGGAGGAGCAGGTGTCTGGTAGAACAGTGGCTGGCACCTTGAAGAGTCCACTGAAGATGCATGTGACACACCAAGCACCTCCTGATGGATCACTTCTTTCAGAGACCGTGACTGTAGCACAGAGAGAGATAATTAGCTCTAAGGTAGCTGTCTTAGGTACCAAGAGCAATGATGCCTGAGGCTTCACTGCAGCTATAAAACCATTTGCCAAAGACTGTGTTGTTGTGAGTATTCTGTACGTCTAAGGCAGATGGACTTAAGGTGCTGCAGGCAGATCAGCTGCAACCCTTATACACAGGCATGTGGGTGCTCTTTAACTTGCTTTCTGTACACTTGCTGTCTTTTCAGAGATGTCAGTATCTCTTTTTAGGCCCAACCACTTATAGGAGGTATAAAGGGTCTGTGTTTCTGATGAGGGATTAATCTCTCCGAACTCCAGTTCTCAAGTGCATGCAGCTGGAGCTGCAGTACTGGCTGACATTTCTTCAGCACCCTGCTCTGTGTCATCAGCTCATCAGGTTTTATCATGCAGCTTTTTATTTTTTGGGGATTTTTCCAAAAGTTCTAGTTCTCCTGTGACTTTAAATTTTTCATTATGTGACTTTTTTGTTGCTGAAAATGTTTCATCTACAGCCACAAGGAAAGGAAAGGAAAGGAAAGGAAAGGAAAGGAAAGGAAAGGAAAGGAAAGGAAAGGAAAGGAAAGGAAAGGAAAGGAAAGGAAAGGAAAGGAAAGGAAAGGAAAGGAAAGGAAAGGAAAGGAAAGGAAAGGAAAGGAAAGGAAAGGAAAATATCTATATTTACTAAAGCCACATGTTTTTTTAAAAGCCTTCATTAAAATTAACAAAAGTTGATCACTGCTAAATGTAGCCTCCAATCAGAACTGGAGACAACTCTGGCAAGCAGGGCATGCTGTGGTTACTGTCAGCTGCCCAAGTGCAGGATTGTCTATGTCTTCTCATCCTGAATCCTGGTCTCTTCTGAGGAAAGGAGCTGAAGAACTCATCATCACTACAGGAATCTGCAGGTAGATACAGGAGGAAACAAAAAGTAATCAAAATTAGGAACAGAACCCCTTCATGGCAGGTGTGTAAGGTACAAAAGAGGAGGAAAGGGAAAAATGACAAATGTACAGGTGCTCTGAGAAATGGAAGGATGTCAGCAATGAATGAAGGTGGCTGCAAGGACAGGAAACAGCGAGGGAGGAGCACAGAAGAGAAACGTGGGTAACTCTCTACGTTTTAAGCAGAATTATGAGTGTGCCAGTCCCCATCTGAGTGTTCATCCTCTCCTGTGGAGCCTTGCTGAACAGGAATCTGCCAGATGGTGATCTGAGGTGAAGGAAAGCAACATACCCTTAAACATCTGTCCAGGGACATTTGCATTTGGAGAAAAGGGACAGTCAGAGAAATCCTTTGGGAGAAGGAAGGAAACCTTGACAACAGTTTACAGGGAGTATTGCTTCTCTCATCTATTTATACTGCACACACATTGCAACAGAATCTGTGTCTCTGTATCTGCACAAAGTCGAGCACATTTCAAGAGCTGCACTCAAATAAAAGGGAAATACAGTAAGAAAAGGAACCATGTGGTTTTTGTAGCCAAAAAACTCAAGACAACCCTACTGAATGATAATTTATCTATATTTAAGGGTCATTCCCACAAAATGTTTGTGGTGTATCTTCAGCTATCTTAAAACCTGAAAGATGATTTTATGAAACACAGATTTTTTTTTTTAGGGTTTGGTTTGGTTTTCTGTTGTTTGTTTTTGTTTTTTTTTTTTCTTTTTTTTATCTTTTTTTTTTTTTTTTGTGTTTGTTTGTTTTTTTTTTTTTTTTTTTAGATATGTATTATAGAGGTGTATAAATGTGTGATGAATGTCCCACCAGCACCCTACTTCATTTTTCTGTTGTGCAGATTTCCTTCACAGTTTTCTGGGAAGAACCATACAGATGCAAGCTGTGAAAGTCAGAGGCAATGAGCAGGGAACAAACACGCTTAAAAGGACAGAAAAGACAATAGAAGATTAGATACAGAGAAGAGAGGAAAAGGAGGTAAAATGTAAAGAAATAGAAATGACCAAAACCAAAAAGAACTACTTATCTACATAAAGTTAAGCATATCTTAAGAAACAGTAATTTTTTTTAAAAAAATTGCATGATATTTCTGTACATAAAAATATAACCTGCACAATTCTTCTAGAAGGCTATATAAGCCTGCAAATCTCATTCTCTTCTAAGCAAAACTTCTCTTAAATATTTTTTATCTTTTCTTTCCAATGAGTGCAAAAAATCAGCAAATTGTGAGGTGTATTCCATAATGCGTCTTCCTTCACTATTTGAAAAATGTATTGTACAATTTTGTATGTACTGCTAGGACCTTGATCTTGCACTTTGTCATTAAAAAAGAAAACTAGGAACATCAGTAGCATTTTCTGACACGTGGCAAGATACAATTTTTGACATGAATATTGCTCCTAACAGTCCAGAGTCAGCACATAAATGTGCTGGGTTTGGTAATTCTGATTGTCAAACATGGCCCCCTGACAGACAGAGCTTTTGTCTCAGCAGTCACAGAAAACTGCAGGACTCTCAAGGCTTCCCAGGCTTCCTAAAAAATTTTAAGCATCATAAGATCTTCCCAAATAAGTGTATGCTTATTAAAGAAAAGAAAATCTACATAAAACCAAAGGTTATTGCAGTGCCTTGGCTAGAGTTATGCAATCCTCACTAAAGGGACTTTTCTCTTAACTCTAATTTCATGAATTTTTCAGCAATGGAAAACAATGAGGGAAATGTATTTACTAGCTGCAAGTTGTTAAGAGGAGCTTACAATATTCAGTGTAAATGTCTAACACAGATCTTATTACGAGGTAAATGCTAATAACCTAAAATGCACTCACAGTGCCACTGTGTACTCTGCTTATGTGAGATAATTATAGCAAATGGGAGAGTTTTCCAGAAGAAAGGGTTGTTTGGCTCATCTCCTCTTAGTACACAGCTGTAATTTGAAAGTCTATGTATCATGACTTTATTTCACTAGTTAGATTAGAAATAAATAATTAAGTCCATCACTTACTTGGGTTGTAACCTTAGGAAATCTCTCCTGCCTTTACTTTTCTTCTCTTTTTTATATGCCTTATCAGTCTCATTAGATTTCCAAGTCAGGGATTATCTCATGACATATTTTGCTCTCAGCTATGGCTCAGTAAAAAAGACCTTGATCTCATTTAGAGTCTGCTCACTGCTGTAATATAAAGTAATGTTAATAAAGAGTTCAAAATAGTAATACTTCTGTTGCTGTCCTTGAAGACTGTTCTGTAGACCAACACTCAAAGGAAGTAGACTTCAATCAAAGGAAGTTTTCTTTTTCATGTATTATCACAGCCTTTTCTTTCTCTGCATAACTCTTATCTGCTCTCAGCTGTTCTGCTCAATGCTGTCCTGAACACTCCTTATCTACCTCAAAAGTCCAGTCATCAAATATTTATAAATTAGATGAATGTTTCATCACCTCAAGTTAAATACACAGATTTCCCTTTCTAAACCCTTCTTCAAATCCCCCTCAGCCCCTGGATTTCGTTTTGTGGTTTGCCTTTGGCCACCCAATATTTCGTGCAAATGTATCCTTTTTCCTACAGATAGCACAAACAAAATATCACCAAGAAAATTTATGGCCCTAAAAAATCGCTTCACAAGACCTGAAATAGCAAAGCATTCTTATTAATCCTGAATGTACCGTACTACAGGAAAGTAACATGGATCCCCAGTGACAGGCCATAAACCACGCTTCCACCAGTTTTAGTACCTTTCTCAGAAGAACAGCTTCCGTGTTTAAATTTTAAAATAAGTGTTAGATACTTAAAGCAAAAGGATTGCTTTTCTCCTTCAGATGCTTAGCCAGTCGTGAGGCAGAACAGGAACTCGTTTGGCAGCACCAACGTCCGGCTCTTGTGCTGCTGGTGGCACAATGGAAAATGAGAACTGCTAGCAGCAGGTCCAGAAAGGCTCACCCTTCCCCCACCTTTTAAAGGCTTTGATTCAAAATGTGATTCACAGCTCCTATATGATTTTTTTCCCCTGCAGATATACATTTGAAACAGTATGACAAGCAAAAAATGTTTGCTTTTCTTTTGAGGGGTATGAATACAGCACATATTTTTCAAATAAAATTAACTCAGAACATTGTAGTAAGTGATGGACTTTTTTCACACAGAGCTATTTTTTTCAAGGTCAAAATCTGTTCCCAGTGAAATCCAGAGGAGATTCACAATTGATTGCAGTGGCATTGGGATATTGCATTAAAGTCTGGGTTCTCTCTTCAGAACTTAGCTTTCATATATGCAACAAAGCCAGTGGTATGTGTATGGCATTGTATTTTGAAAACTTTGTCATGGTTCACAGTATTATTTTTGTAACTCCAAGTTAGATCTGGATTAACAGGAACAGTAGCAGAATTCATCTGCCTGAAATATTTAGTGAACAAGCACAACCTATCTAAAAAGCAAAATGAGAAGAAAAGCAGCTTCAGTTTCTTGTAGGGTCATTTGAGTAATTTTCAGTCACTTTTGTTTCCATTCTGTTTTCCTTTATTCTCATATGGTGTCCTCCAGTCTCTCTATTCCCTCCTCCCATTTCTTCCATCTTAATCCTTACATACGAATATAAACACCCTTCTGCTCTGAAGATACATGGACATCTTTTTTTCAAAGAACATTTCTGCAGAATAGAATGTCATGTTCTAATATAATTCAGTAATGGCTTTTCATGGATATTATCTCAGATTTTTAGAGAGTCCAGCTCTGGACAGCTTCCCCTGAACAATTTTTATGCTCATGATAGCTCTAGTGATGGGGAAGGTTATAAAACTAACCCAGTGACTGTCAGAGGTGTTCAGCTGCCCAAGCACAAGTGTCTAATAATGAGATACCCGGGACATCTGAGACATCCCCACAGTGGTGGCAGGCACAAATGAGGGGCCCTGCAACCTCCTGCCTCTATTTGGACAACTGAATCAAGCCACTTTTCTTTGAAGATGAACTGCTGAAGGAGCTCTGTTCCCAGAATTAAGCATGTCTCTGATGGCTATAACCATTATATAAGGGAGCTTAGATGCCATAGATGTCATACAAACACCTACATATATATGTTTAGATCCTATACCTTGGTTTAGAGCCAAGTTTCATTCACATGGTTTCAACTGGCACAGTAGAACTGTGATCATTGTCATATATTGCCAAAAAATTTCTTATTACTTGGTGACAATTTTGATTCTAAAGCAACTTGAACTTCTCAGAAGATTAAAAAAAAACTCAACTCAAAAGAACTAAATGCCAACAACCTGTTACTTAACAATCACTTTTAAAGGAAAGGAGTGCCTGCAGTTAGGTTCTTGATGCACAACCAAAATCATACCAGACCAGATAAAGTATAGGAATCACCTAATACCTTCCGTCTGCTACGCTGAAATCTATGCAGAGGATGATCCTTATCCAGAGCAGAAATAAAGCCCCTCACTGTGACACAGCATGAACTGCAATTCCAAAGACTTCTAAGTATTAGCAGATGATCTGGTGATAAAATAAAGTAATTACTATTAATCTTCTACTTGATATATAGAAGCTGCAATGTGTAAGAGATTATTGCCTTTTGGAGACTGAGACTGTAGTGTAAATAGCCTTTTAAAAAATAAACTTCCATTATTGAAGTTCAGAAACAACTGACTAGCTTTAATGAACTCTAATTCAAAGATTTTGGTTCCATACACCAATTAAAGCTTGTTTGGAAACATGGTGTTTTATCAATACGAAAGTGTCAGATTAAAATCAATACTGTAACTGATGCTATTTTTCAAGAGGAGAGGCATGTATTTTATATATTACATAATAGATATTAACTAGCTAGAGACCTTAACAACGAGACCAGAAATCCTTGACATGCAGCAGCACCAAGCCATGATTCAATCTCACACTGCTATGGAAGATTCAAATAACTGCAGATAACAGAGGGGTCCTGAGCCAGAAAAACCTTCCATGGAGTTTTACATGGTGACCATTTCTGTTTTCATGCCAGAGTCAGCTTTGATGATGCTCTGTGTTCTCGATCCTGCAAAGTGCTGAGAAATCTGAAATAATGCCTAATCAAAGGCAGCTAGAAGTGTTTAGAGTTTCACCTGCTTCTGATTTACCTGCAAAAAGTAGGCACAATAAAAAATGCTGGCCAGGTTGATGCATGAACAATGTCTTCTTCAGTAAAGTAGAAACCTGGCACTTACACACAGACAAAGAGCCCTTCTGATGAGAAAAAGCACTGACTAATGTTTTACTAAAGGAGCTACTCTTCTTCGACTCACTAAATTCCCCAACCCTGAGATTATAAAACAGTATTCAGTCTGGGGCACAGCAAGACAACTTAAATGTTTAGAATTTAGGGTTTGTAAAATAACAGTGGGTTTCTGCCGTCCTTTGTGTCAGTGATTTTCAATATCATTTATAACTTTACTTACGCATTTCAGCACCACATCAATAGATAAAACTGATATGCTCATTACTTGGGGCACAATCAGGGACTGTACACTTAGGAATAAAATACTTCTGAGATTATGCGATCTTGATTGTGTTTTAAGTGTCTGAAGTGGAGCATTTCAAGGAGGCACCAAAAGGAAATGTATAATGAACGAAGTCTTGAAAATTTCATGAAATTTGTTTTCTGATGGAGAAAACTGGTTAACTTATGACTTTGTCTGGTCTGACACCACATGTCTAAAGCCATTTTAATGCAATCAGTGGAGCTTTCAACTGTGTAAAGCTAACACAGTCTTAAACTTGGACCCATTTTGATTAAATAATCTTTAAAATCAGCTTTAATTTACCGTATCTATCTCTACAGTGTTTTCTGAGTCTTAATTTTATCAATAAATTAATACTGATCACAAGTCTATTCTGATTAAAAATAAAAACACATTCAGACGCCAAGACTATGTGAAATGACACCAGGTACAGATGCTATTAATAGAAGCCAGTGCTACTGAATACTCAGCTAAGACAACAATTAAAGTATAATGTGTTGTTCTTTCAGGCTTTCACGCGATGGAGGCTATTACAAGCACTCTTTCTCTTTCACAAGATAATTTACAGGGAAAAATTGGGTATTAGGAAACAGTAAATAACACAGAAAATTAGATAATGAATAGAAAAAGCTAAAGCTTCTTGAAACCAGAGTTTCTGTAAAATCTCTTGATCTCGGCAGGCTTGTAAATACACTGAGGTTTAAACAATCATTTCACCAGAAAAGGAGGAGCGCAGGCAGGGTAACTCAGCTGCTCCTTTACTTGTTGTGGCTATGGGGGCCATGCATCAGGCTTAGGGTGCAGCACCTGCTCTAAAGTCTGCACTCAATAAAATTTTGGTTCCATCTGATTTCATTAAAGTGGGCAATGCCTTAGCCAATGTCTGTGCAAGAAATGGGCAAGAATTAGAGAACAGGCTGAAACACGTTTGAGTATATTGGGAGAAGCAGAGAAAATGGTGATGCAATCTGAGCTTCTAAAGCTTGTGGCCCTTAAACACAGGAGGATGCACGTCAGGGATGGCCTTAGCACAGGCTGGCCCTTGGTCTGCACACAGCCCATTTTGCTATCTTGGCATAGGTAGCAGTCAAGCACTCATTCTAGATGTGACTTTCCTTGGCTGTTTCAGCCATGACCTTCAAAGTAGACTTCTAAAACATGAGGCTCCGTGGTGCAGGAAAAACCAGCCCCAAGTCCGGCATGCCTTCCTTTGCCTGCAAGGCCCATGCTTATCTGCCTCATGGTCTCCAAACCATTCCCAAGGAGTGGAGCTGAGAGCCATGCCTAGGACAGCACAGAACACACCTGTCTGAAGAGCACTTTATTTGCTTTGGGTGTAGTTACAGGGGTGAAATGAGCTGAGTGACTGATTGTCTCTTGTTTTAAAGGAAAGGGCATCGCCAGAAGGGCATTTCCTATGAAGCGTGGAACTGAGTTCACAGAGCTGCTACAAGATCTTCTCATGTATGCAGAGGTTATTGATCTGGCAGCTCTGGGGGAAATCTTACAGATTTGGTCAGAAAGAGAGGCAAAGTAGAGTTTCTTCTGTTGATTTTCCTTATTGGTTGGATGTCTGAAGCCTTTAGTTATGCCTAGGGGCATTTTTGTTTGTTTGAGTCTGTGTAAACAAGTGTAATTACAGATCTATTAAATTAAAGTCCATAGAGGCTTTGTATTGATATTTTTATTGCTGTTTAAATCAAAAAAATGCAGGTCTGTGTCATTTTTTCAACTGCACAGATGAGTGTAAAATCCAGATATGTTCCAATAATGACTTTTTTTACTTTCTGTAATGAAGTAGGCTTACTGAGGTGAGACTTCAAGGAAGAACATTGCAGACCACAACACTGAAGGTGTGATTTTTACTTTCAGAAAAATTTAGGGTTTAATTAAAAATTTTAAAGAGGAACTTGATCAGGCTTAAATTTCAATACATACATAAAAAACAGGAGCAAGAAAGTCTATTTGTACAAAGTCAAAGATGGACACAATTGATGCCCTTGATGACAGAAAAGCATATCAGGTTGTTTACCAAATACAGTCTCAGCCTTCCTGCCTCCTCAGCTCTCCACCTAATTGTCACAGATTTCAGGAAAAAAAATATGGATTTACTTGTCCTGATGTACATTCAGAATATTATCATTAGGTCTACAAGGATTGCGGTGCAATTTTTTAGCATCCAAAATATATTCAGCGGAGGGTGAGGGGTGTTACATGTTAACTGCATGAGTATCTAGTCTTTCACCATAACATTGATCAGAAGATGGTATTTCCTGCTCAAATATTCCTATCTCTGTGTTTCGCAGTTTTATCTGTTGTGACAGATGAGCTTTGAGTTTCAAATGGAAGGTGATAATGTGCAAGGCACATCATCCCATTTGATTAGTTATTTCATAAAACTATTTTGATGACTAATCACTTTTACCATGTCAAAATGAATCCTACTCAGTTTGAAAGGCACTGCACAGACACAGTAGTAATGGATTAAAATTACATGTGGATAATGACTTTAAAATTTTTAAAATGCAGAAACATTAGTGCTCTACACAGTTTGTAAACCTCACATATGCCTCAGCATAGCAATAAGGGAACAAGACTGACTCCTGCAATGCAGTTGTTTGATGACACATATTGTATTATACTTTTCAGAAACCAATATGGCTCTCTGTCTTAGAGTCAATTAGGTTTCATACCCTTGTGCTTCTAATTGGAAGTCTGTTCCCAATTCTTGTTTCTCTCATGGTTAAAAATCTCCTCATATCCAGCCTAATTGCATCCATAGCTAGTTTATATGCATTTATTCTTGTGTCAGCACTGTCCTTTACCATAAATAATTTTTCCCCTTCCTGATGCTTACCCATCAAGGATCTTTATAGAGCAATCATATCCTCTCTCTGAGACTTCATCTGATGGACTTAACAAGCAAAGCTTTTTTAGTAACTTTTTATGAAAAGCCTCTCCATTCTACTGATCAGCCCAGAAGCTGTTATATTTCTGATTCAGATTTTGGTTCAACTTCTTAAAAAATGATTTTTTAGATGGGTTTTTCTCCAGCATCTTGAACAATCCCTAATGATTATATGATCCACCTGTTACATCTCAATATTGCATTTGACTTTTTCTTTTTTATTGTTATTTATGGTATTTCATGCATTGATTGGTATGTGCCATTTACTAATGTTCCCAAGACTTTCTCTACCTACTGGTTTGTATGTGTACACTTGTACATTTCCTAAAATCACTAGCACTTCTGCTGTCATTAATCACAAAAATAAATGCAGAATAGCTGTTATTCTGCAGACTATCTCTCTCTGCTCTTTGTTTATGGATAATTCAACTTTATGTCAATCTGAATAGTAAGAATCCAAAGAAATATTATTTCACTGTTTTGTTCAAGAGGTTACAAGCTTAAAGGTCCTGAACTTCGTCGAGACAACTTCACAGTTGGTTAGCAATTATTAACTAAGATCCCAGTTTTTTAAACAAGTCTTAAAGCCCTTATAACTATCAGTACAGACTTTAAAGATATAATTACAGACCTTGTAGATGAATTCTCAAAATCTCAGGTAAGTTCCATAGAGTGGAATGCAGAGTTCAAACTAAAAATTCTACCTGGTGTTTTGGGTAGAGCAAATGGATATTGACAAATGACATAATGAGACAACACCACCTCTGTCTTGGAGAAAGCAAATGAAAAATTTTTTGTGTAAAAGAAAAATAATGTAGAATTACTCTCAGGTATCAAACTTTCATTAAAGCTCTGTAATGTGAATCTGGCCACTTAAGACACATGTGCAAATGCAAATTTCAAAATTTAGGCAAATAGACTGAGTATAAAGAAAAGGTCAGAGAGATAAAATCATTCACCCTTTTGTTTTCTTCTTCTTTTTTCCTTTTTTTTTTTTTTCTCTTACGTTTTATGAGAACACTGCAACTGGAAAAAATATTTCGGCTGAAAAACTGGAATAGATCTGACATATCTTTAAATTCTAAAATATAATGTGTCCTCAATTTAAGAAATCTGACTCAGAACAGAACGAAAGTATGAGCCAGGGAAATTCTTACAATTAAAAGTGATTGCTTTTGCAGTGAACCTCTTCACCGCTATGAATGCAGGCAGTTACTTCAAGAGCTTTGTCAGTTCAAATGAGTTAGCCAGCAGCTGTCACACATCTTTAGCCAATTTTTCCTTGTCACACACTAAAGAACCAGAATGACTGTCTTTAGCTGTTATGAAAACCACTTGGATTTCTTGGAATATTTTTAAGTGATGTTTCTGTGACATTTCTTGAACTTATGCAGGATGGCAGCCTGGGTCTCTGGGACAGTCTGCTAACACTCAGGTCAAGTGCAGTACAGATACATTTTCCCACAGTCTTGCAAAGGAATGTAGCTGTGTTTCTTTGTAGTGTGAGAACCTCCAGGAGCAAGGGTGGGCTTGGGGAATACTTCTGCCGTACACCCTCTGTGTGACCATGATTAAAACCAGTCTGTCAAGCAGAGCTGAGGAGGTGATGATACTTCAGCACTTTGTGTGGAAACACTTGATGGTGGGATGTTTGGATGCGGCTCATAGAGGGAAAGTTTTGCTCATGGCTAGATGCAAATCAACTCTGATATAAAAATCATTAGCCATGGTAAAAGGGGAAGGTACTTTGGGATACTGATATATTAATGTAGATCTTTGGCTTCAGAATTGGAACCGCTCTTGCTCTCTCATTTCGGAACACAAGCAGGGAAGGACTGTCCAAGCCTACCAGACAGAAACTCAAATGCCTAAGAAATGTTCATAGGTATTTCTGTCTTCACATCCATTGTGAGTCTGATTAATAGTTTATGGGGGTTTTGAATTCGTCTGATATATTTAAAATGCTAAAAATGGCTATCAGCATAGAGTTACAGCAAACCAAAAGCAAAGCCTTTTCTCATTTTATGAAATTCTACTGCTAAAAAACACCTCATGGTGGTGTAAAAGTATCTACGCTAATTAACTAACTAAGCAAGCAAATTCCTTTAATCTTCAGACAGAATCTAACACCTGTTTGCTTGTGAGACCTGTGAAAATCTCAGTCTTAATCGTACCTGCTCACCCATTACACTTTTTGAGTTATGTGTCAGATATTCCATGTGGCTGTACTGAGGTCAATGAGTTATGAGCTAAAAAACGTTTGAGGTGAAGGTCATGCCAAACCCTGTATTTTTTCCTGTGTGCTTTCCCATGTGAACTCCAAACATGCCAGCTTCTGCTGAGGAAAAGGGTGCTCAGTCAGAGGCAAGTGCTGAGCTCTGTCCACAACGTGCTGCATGCTCAGTTATCATGAATCCGAGCCCATCCCAAGACCATCATGTCTGTGCACTCCAAGGCTGACTGAGTCCAGTGCTCCTGAAGGTGCTCTGTGGGCAGATAAGTCACAGGCAGCCCCATCCATGAGAAGCCACCTGAAACTGGTAATTGATAAAAATAGTATAGATTTTTGTTCGTAAGCTTCCATAACATTCTGCCCTTGCCAGTCTCCTAAGTGGAACAGAAATATGTGTCACACATATCAAAACAAGAAATTACCAAAATAAATCCAAGGGAAGTGTCCCTCATAAAAGTATTAGGTCACTGAGTGCAATTTAAGTGGTGGTCTATCTTTTTCTGCCTAGAGGGGCAGATGGGTAATGGGATCTGAAACTAAATACTCTTTTGCTCAGATCCACAAAGCGTTTCACTCTACCTCATTGCTGACCTAATCATAAATTCATGACTGCTGTAAAAAACTCAGGCTGTGAGTTTTATTGACCCAAGCATGACACCCAGCAATTCAAGAGGGACCAATCTAAACATCTCGTTTCATTTTTTTTTTGTGAAGCCGAGAGCCCATATCACTTCCAAGTTCATTTCAGCTTTCTTGTGTGCTTCTGCAGAAAACAACCCCCCTATGTACACTTTTGGTCCACTAAAATTATATGAAATTATTCTATGCTAAATTTCACAGAGTTTCTAAGGGCAAAATTTTATATAGTTAGCCATACAGAGAAATGCATCCTGCTGAGGAAAAGGAGTAAAATTTATATATAAAAGTGTTTAATGTCTGGGTTATTGTATCCTTTAAATAGGATAGTCCTTGAAAAGAGTAAAGAACTGCACAGAGCTTCTCAGAGGCAGGGATTTAGCAAGTACCCTGTCTGCTTGTGTGACACTATAGGGAGTGAAACAAATTAAAACTCTTAAGATATTCAAAATCAGGCTAACATAGAATGAATCAAAAGACAGGGTTGGGAACAGGAGTTTATATGTACATGTATATATATATATGTATATATTTATGATTTGGAATTTCCTTTCTTTTACTTGTAAAAGCTCATAGATATTCTTTCACTCAGTCTTTCAGTTAGTAAATCAATTTTACTGGAAATAGATTCAGTTTCCCAGAAAAAATAACTATACATTTCTTTTATGACTGAAGCACCAAAAAATTGACTAGAAGAACTTTTCCCACTGTATATATCAAAATCAACTTGTATCTATAAGAAATATTGCCTTTGCTTTGTTTGTTTGAGACACCAACACTCTAAAAGTTAATATGAGCTTGGGTTGAGCATTTGTTAGTTATATGGCACTAAACCTGGGCGAGTAGTTTAACTCACTTTCAAACTGAAAATAGTGAAAAAAAATTTCAAACTTGAATTCTGAATAAAGATGTTCAATTGTGGATTCATAGCTTTCATTTTCTTCAAAATCATGTTTTTAATTGGGATTAATGGCCTTAAGAGTCCTCACACAAAGAAATCCTGAGTCTGTTTGATTCACTCTAAACTCAGCTTTTTTCCAAAGTGTGAAGCTGTGGTAAAATGGACAGAAGTTTTTTTAAAAGGTGATACAGAAAACCTCTAAAGTATTTGTCATATGCATACAGACATAGATAATAAAAAAAGTAGTAGTAGCTGAACACATCAGGATCTTTTTGTGCCAAAGAATCATGAGATCAAATCAATAAATTTTAATGCATTTGTTCGGAGAATCTCCTTCAGATGAGAAGCAAGGAAAACTCAGGGAGAGCTTGATCAGGCAACAGAAGAATGATAGATTTGAGGAGCATGGTTGTTTTTCAATCAGCTATTTAGGTGAGATTTCATTGTATTTATTTCCCACTTGTTTTGCTCCTACTCCAGAGATGTTTTTGCTCAGAAAAAGCTTCTTATTTCAGGTCACGTAAGAACTTGAGAAATTTCCTTTGCACTGCTATGCAGGACTTCCATGGAACACAGGCAGCAGATACTGGCCCAAAATACCTGCCCAGTTTTCTGTCAGTGCCAGAGTGCACACATGGCCCTACTGCTCCTGCCCACAGCTTAGGACTCCGTTCCAGCCCCAGGACCACCAGTCCCGGCCCCAGCGTGGCCACAGGACCCATCTCCAGCCCCACCACAGCCCTGTCCCTCCTGCCCACAGGCTGAGCCTGGCCACCCCCAGCCCACGTCCCATCCCCAGGGCTGGGGCTGCCCGGGAGCCCCCGGCCAGCTCTGCTCCTGTCCGGGAGCTCCTGCCCCTCAGCCCTGGCACACCGGATGCAGAGGGGATGGGAATTATCCAGGTGGCCATGAGTAATGGGCTAGCAGCAGCAGAGGAGTAAATCACAGCCCTTCAGGAGATTCAATAACTTGTCGAGCAAAAGGGTAACAGGGATTCTCTTGGACTGCTAACAGGACAAAGCAGTTAACAGCTCTTCTTTATTTGGAAAGCAGCAGCTGAAGCTGACTCATACAAAATATTAAATCTTATACTGACCTGCTCTACCCCCTATTACAATTACTGTGTCTCTACTTGGAGACTTATGTTCTCCATAGAATATGTTCAGCTCGTCAAAGTGATATATGCACACAAGCCTCCATATTCATGCTGGCTCTCAGGAATACATATATATATACATAAATGGATTCTTGAAATTATATAGATATAAATACACACATAGGACAAAACATCTCCATGAAATATCTGTATATGATGTCAGATTTTCTTTTAAACATACAGTTCATTCTTGGTAATTGCTCACACAAATGCTGCCTGGAATATGGTAGGAGCTTTAGCAAAGATGTAGATGTCCAGAAAATTCAGATCGATGCATGTATATTTTATATTTGTACTATGCAGAGGGAAATATTTCTTTGTGAAGATTTAAAATAATCCATTGGAAAGGTCATCAATCAATCTTTAGGCAAGGAAGTCAAAAGCGAAGTCATTTTTACTTAATGTCAACCTCTCTCTCTGAGAAAGAACATTTAAAATAATGCAATTAAAAATATCAAATTATCAATAACATTTTTCAGATGTGAAATTTCAAATATTTTTATTTCAGGTAAAATTCTTGATATTTTCATATCCATATACACTCCTAGAATTAAAACACTTTGGTTACATGTATATTAATTTTCAATTAATGTATGAAATATCTCTAAGTCCCAAAAAATTATTCATAACAGGGATTTCATTCCTAGCAGGGATTTTAATAACTGTTGCCCAACCAGCTCTGCAGCAAAGCACTACCATGGTGTTTTATAGATGTCTCTATGCTCCCCAGCAGAGCATATTGCAAACATGCCCTCAATGACCTTTCATAAGCAAGTGATTGGTATTTTTTTTCCTTCTCTGACCACCCTACACATCATGCTTTGCCAGTCAAAGCCTGAACTGGAAAGAACTTATCATCACATTGACAGATTTTCACATTTCTTACTTGATTCTGCATGTTCACATTAAATTCATCTGCCTCAGCAAAAGGATTGGGACCATTGTTTTATAAACAAATGTGTCCAATTGATCAATCATATACTCTCATCAGGCCATGGAAAGTATTTACTTGCTCTCAGTGAATGCCAAAATTCCCTGTCTAATTCAATGTGCTAGCAAATGAGGACACATTAAATTGCTTTCCTGTATGTATATGTCTATTGACAAGAGATTTCAGGCTAATCTCCTTTATACCACAGAACTATTTTAATGGTTGAATGCTTCAGCCTTTGTCTCTGCTGGGTAGTAGAGGTAATCAGGCTTTCTCTTCCCTAATTTCTCTTCCCTGCCTGCAGATGTATACAGAACGTTTTCTCCATAAGCTTAATGGAAAAACTTCACATTTTGGAAGAAAATGCATGTACTAACAATAAGCAGAAAGCTCTGCAAAGTTGATGCTCAGGCCTGGAATTCTTCATTTCATCCAGCACCATCACATACTTTCTACGATGCCAGAACATAGTTTTAATATCTTGCCTGTTTGTCAGACCTAACCTGAGGTATGTTTTCTTGGTTCAAGGCCTTGTTAGAGATTCCATTAGTTTTATTTACATGACACAGGGGTAGAGACATTATTCTGACAATCTGATCTAGGCCATCGAAATTGTCAACAGCTGTGTGTATATCACATCAGGCACTGAGAGCCCCACAGGAGCCTGAAGTTAATCTTTCTGCCGTGCGCCAGGGCCTCGCCGCAAGCAGGGTAACTTTGAGTGGTGCCATAGTTCCCTAACACCCCAGCCCAAAGAGAAGCAAATTATCCAAGCCACACATGATTTCACTGGCACAGAAGTGTGTTCCAGTGTCTCCTCCACCCCGCCAGTTCCAGGACAACACCTTCATTACAGATTTGGCCAACATTTCACCAGGCTGATGTATAAGTTAAATCAGACAAGAATATATATGAAAGATATACCTATAATATTATCCGTATGCTATATATGGCATGGATTTTACAAACACCCCATATAATTTGTTTTTACAGATTCAAGGATGCCTAAGTATACTAAAAAAAAAAAGACACAAAAAACTGTAATACATTCACACAAATAAAACACCAAGCAATTCACTGAAATAATCATAGGGCAGAGTCCATCATAGGTCCATGGCCATGAAAATACCACCCTGGCATCTAATTCATTATCTCATTCTACAGAAAATAGAAAAATAGCTCTTTGCCACCCCCACACAATATTTGCTGCAGTACCTTAGCAAGGTCAGATGAAATATTTTCAGTGCCATTAACTCTTAGTTAAAAATTTGATTTATATTTGCTTTCTCATATAAAGGATAATAATGTACCTTTATGATCCAGAAGTATTAGAAATTTTATGTTAGCAGGTAGGTGGTAGTGGATATTCTTTTAAAAGAAAAAAAAGCAATACCTTAGGGCTTTTGAAAGATAGCCCTGCAACTTGTGAAGTAATGTAATTCAGGCAGTATCTCCCCGTGCTGCCATGACTGAACAGGTTCCTATCTGCATCATGCGCGCTGATAAGATAGTCAAATACCACAGGTCTGTGATTTGTAAACATCTGAATCAAGGGCACTGCTACATTCCCTGATCATTCATGCAGTGGAGTGCAGCAAAATGGAACAGAAAAGCTCTTTGGAGCTCTGACTGCAATGCCCAGAGTTCAATAAATTAGCTGAGTCTGGGCGAAGGTTAAAAGAAACAAGCCGTTTTGATTCAAGTTATAATTATTTTTCTTGTATGGTTTTTGGCATTCTCGAAGCTTGTTTATGCCCTAGAAAGGCACGTACTTCTTCCAGCTCCATGCAAATTATTACTCTATGCATGACCTTGTCAGGCAGCCACATTGAGCATTTCATTGTCCATGGAAAAACTCTGCTTTAATTCAGCCAAATAATTATCACAAAAGTGGTGCAGTGAAAAAATAAAATCCCTGGGTCTAATGCTGCAATACTCCAATATTTTTAGAGATTTGCAAGACGTAAAAAGTGGAAATAAAATAGTCAAGTGAAAATAGTAGCAATTTCCATTCATGTGACTGATAAAACAAAAGCTGAAGGCGACAGGGTCCATACACATTTTTATTTCAATCACGAGACTACATACTGCATCTCAAAAGGGACATCTGAACTGACACTAAACGTGGCTGCAGTTCTTGCTACAATATTATGCTCACATGGAATTTGCCACTGTCTTCTCAATACTGAAAATTTGCCTGAAAGGTACAAATTTGTGTGTTTCAGTAAGAGCTTTCTCTTCCTTTGGCAGTTGTCCTTCCATTGCGACATGAAATGGTACCAGAGGATCCCCAGCTTCTCTCATGTTTTTGGCATAAACATTGCAATGATGCCCTGTTTGGATTCGTTACCCCCAAAGAACTGAAATTGTTTCAGCCTCTTTTCCTCAGTTCACTTTAGAATACCAGGCCAACTTTAATGTCAAAAGAAGGGGTTTTTCTAACAAGTGGAGAAGCTCATCTCTTCATTATAAATTGAAAATTTAAAAGGTAGCATTGGTGCCCGGGGAGCGATTCACTGCCTGAACATTGGTACCTGGTAATTAGGGCGTTGACATGTGGTTTTCTAGGTTTTTTTTTTTCTTTTAATAAAAGAAGCCATAAATGATACATCAATCCAAGATATATGAGATGTGGATAAAATCTGCTCCTTTTTTTTGTACAGATATGCACCCTTAACTTTCGGAATGTCTGTTTTGTGCACACCCAAGCTGTGTTTCATTTAGTGAGACCAGGTGAATGATGCCGCTATGGAACAGGGTTCAGGGCGTCTGCCAAGAGCTGCGCTCTCTGTCATTACTGACCAGCTTAGCTCTCTTTGCTGCTGGAGCTACACTGCCTTTAACAACAAAGCTGACTAAAGCTAATTCCTGGAGGTCTGCATGACCTCCTGTGACACTCTGAACTGCAGAGCAAATGTGCTGGTAGAACATGAAGCCCCCACGAGAAGAGGTTCCAGTGGGACCCAATGCATTGCACCCCCAATGCCGCAGTATCCGGTACTTCCAGGTGTACAAAAAGGTCATTGAAGTCCCCTTTACTCTGCCTGGGTCTTAACCCTGAAAAACCCCACTCTGCCCTCTGGAACCATGACTTTCATACAATTTAAAAGTAGCACAGAAGAGGCAGCTTTTCCTCCTGAAATAAGAGTCCTAAGGACCCTAGGTTTACCAGAATGAGTTAAGTGGGGCAGAAAAAACACTGTAATCAATGTTCATTTTGGGCTCATTTAATTTTAATTTCTATTTCTGGGTTTCAAAATTGGATGAATAATCTTCTTTATGAACATTTATATTGCACTGTAAATTTGATAGCATATATCTTTGCAGAAGTGCTAAATGTTACAATATTTAATTTGATTCTGCTGGTTTAGGATAAAATTTATATTCATTACACACAGATTGTCTAGCTTAGTTTTTAAATATATAATTTTTTTTTTCAGCCTGGCTCTAGGAAAAATAAAAATAATATCATTTCAGATTTTTCCTAAATCATTAATTTAAAAAACAATTTTTTTTTTTGACAACAAAGTAAACATTAAAAGTACATTTCTTGCTTTCAGGTTTTAAGACTTCATAATAAATATGAGATGTAAGAATGAACCTGTTATTTAAATATTCCTCATGAAAACTACTGTTTGTCTCCCTGAGATCCTGGGACATTTATTGATTGAAAAGTCTCCAAAAGCCAGACATTTCAAGGAAGAAAAAATTCAAATTATATCTTTTAACTCTTGCACCCAAATATCCCCAGCTTTTTCCTGAAAAATGAGAAACACTTAAATATGTTTTTCATGGAAACCGACAAGGCGGTCCTTTGTTTGGTTAAGTAAATAAAAATAAAATCAACACCTGTATGATACCTGCCTGCACGCACATGAGAGATTTTGTGGCTTTTTAAAACATAAAATTAAGCCTCAAACAATGTTGTTACTGGCTAGAATTTCAAGTCAAAAGTGTTTTGCATTACCCTGTGCCTGATCTTTTCTATCATTTCATATCCTCAGTTTAAATGAACCTCTTGCAAGGGCTGCATGCAGACATTGCGGGTGGCATTACATGGGAAACACCAGGAAGGACCATTGCCCTCTGTCATGGAAAAAAGAAGCAAAATACAGCCTTTAACCGCCTCCTCTCCCCTGCAAAATAAAATTTAAAAAAAAATTAATCACAGTACCATTTTGGAGGACATGCAGCAGAGGTGTAAGGCTTGTGTACCATCTCACTGCTTACCAGGCAGCACAGAAAACATCTCATTCTGAAGCTCATTCCCAGGCCCAAAAGAAACCTCACATTTATTTTTAGGGACACAGAAGAAAACAATATTTAAAAAAAAATGCTCAAAATGTTTGTGGAAAGGGAACCAAGAACCATGTTTGTGAGTACAATGTATTCTTACAAATGAAGTCACAGAGTGAGATGAAAATGGCAGTGCACATCTCAGCAGTCCTGTGCTCTTTTAAATCTCCAGGAATGTCAGATCTAAACTGCTATTTATTTGAACAGAAAAACCTCTTTCAGAAGACAGGTTTTTTCCTCTCGGGCTTTCAGTGCAACTGTTCTCCAAGAAGCTCTCATCTGATTTTCTATCTGAATTACACCACATTATTCATGAAATTGTAACATAATCGTCTTATCAATTCAACAGCCAGGGAAAACCAATTAGAAAAACCCACACTGAGCAGATTTCCAGACTTAAAGAATTAAAGAATTTATGTTTTTCCTCTTTAATTTATGCCTTTGAGAACCTGGGTTAAAACTACTAAGTCATCTCTTGTCAGCGCAGATTGCACTTTTAAAGTAAAAATAAGCTGAAAAATTCATTTACTATGATTGTTAGACCAGGTACTGAATTTTGAAAAAATATTTCTGCAAAGGAAGGATCAGAGTTTTATGCAGTAGGGAAATGCAGAAATCACAGACAATTAGTAAAGTGTCTGGAAACATGATGAAATCAGAGTAAAGAATGCAAGAGAATTGCTTCTTTCTGTAGTTTGACTTCTTAGGCATAGTTTGGATGGTGATCACCAGGGTAAATGTAACACTGAGCTGTGTGAGGTTGGATCATGCTTTCATTTCACTGCTATTTGCTGCTCTGCAGTGGACATTTCCTATACTTTATGGTCTTCCTAGCTTCTTGATACTGTGAAAACAACAACGTGTTCCACAGTTTCCAGGACAAAGTCCTTGGTCATCCAAACGTGCCATGGTTTTCAGGCAATGTTGGTCTGCACCACGCTGCAGGGGTGATCCTAGGGCTGTTACCCTGTAGGTTGCATATTCTGGATGACCTAGCATGAGGTCCTACCCCTGCTTGAAGACCTGAGGTCCACCACTGTGCATCCCACAGCCATGTGCTCCCATTCCAAGCCCTGCACACCCCAGCAAGGACCCCTGAGTTTGTAAGTGTGCTCTGTGTGTTTTCTGCTCTAGCCCTCTCACATGACAAGATAATTGAGACCAAAGCACAGAGGAAGGGTGAAGGTATAAGAGTGTACCTTAACAATCTCTACAAAACCAGAGAATTTAGCTTTCTCATTCACTAGTCTATGCTCACAGTGTAGCCTCACATAAAAGTGGCAGGTAGAAAGAATCAATGCCTAAGGAAGGACTACAGACAGGTTCTTCCAAAGACAGAGCCCGCGTCACCATCTCAGTCATGAAGGCAGAGTTAGAGAGGTGGCCTGACACGTGGCAGCCCCTCTGCATCCCTGTCTCTTTCCAGCAGCAAGAGGCCACTCCCTGCCATTCCCACAGAACCAGAGCTGCACAAGCTCTTTGGCACTGCTGAGCAGCCTGCACAGCTCTAGCAAGCACCCGGCCAGTGCACTTGGGAGTCCTGGATGGTGTCAATGCACGCAGTATCAGAGGATCTCTGAGTGATCAGGAGTGCACTGCTTTTGGCTGGGATACAGTTAATTTCCTTCACAGTAGCCTGCATGGGGCTGTCATGAACACAGTGTTGATAACACAGTAATTTTTGCTGAGCAGAGCTTACACAGAGCCAAGGCCTTTTCAGCTGGTCACCCCACCTCACCAGCGAGGAGGCTGGAGGTGCACAAGGAGTTGGGAGGGGACGCAGCCCGGACAGCTGACCCCAACTGAACAAGGGATATTCCACACCATAGAATGTTGTGCTCAGCAATAAAAGCTGGGGAAAGAAGGACAAAGCAGGGAGTATTCAAAATTACAGTGTTTGTGTTCCCAGCTAACCATCAAGCAAGATGTTTTCCTTCAGATGGCTGAACACCTGCCAGTCCTTGAGAAGTTGTGAATTAAGTCCTTGTTGTACCCTGCTTGCACACATTGCTTTTGCTTTGCATATCAGACCCACATGTTTTCTAACTTTTGCCCTTTGATTCTCTTCCTCATCCTACTGTGGGAGGGAGTGACCAAGTGACTATGAGCTGCCTGTTGGTCTTAAACCACAACAAGGGATTAATCATGTAATAATCCTGTATTTAATCCCATTGCTTAGCCTGAATTTATAAAGTAATTTCACACTTAAAGGGAACACAATGGTTTTATGGGTCACATCCTTTAGCACTGGATTTCAGGACTCATTTTCACCTTCTAGCTTACTAAGGGCTTCTGAAGTGGACTCAAAGGTCAGAACCCTTCAAATTGCATGGTATTTGTGCAGCTCTCTCTTGAGAGTGAGAATATCAATCAGATTTCAGTCAAACTTTATTTTTCATTTCATATGGATGAAAAGATGCACAGTTTTACTTAGTAGATGTTAGAATGTAACTCAGAACATTTGGTTATTCAGCTTCTGCCTAGGCGTGTTTCATCACAGCCCAACCATTTCTGAAACTCCACAGGGATTATACAATAAAAGAGATAAAGGGTCCGTTAAAACACCACAGTCCTTATAAATTCTTATTGTGTCAATTTTTCAGCTGTAAAGGATGACAGAAGCATGAAAAAGCATCCTAACAGAGTACAGAGTCCATCAGTGCCCTTAAAAGAGACATGAGCCTAGCAGTCTTCCAGTACTGTCTTTGAAGGGTGAATAAGAAAGAGCTAGAGGTTGCAATGTGCAATGAAGATTAAAAGCACTTTTCCTGTAGAGAGGAGCTCATCTGACATCCATTTAAAGATAATGACAGCAGTCTATTAAAGGCAGGTGAAACAAAGGGACAAAAGAAAATGTGTCTAAATAAAAAATAATGGTCTTGGATCTTAAAAGACTCAAAAATAAACACACATCAGGTCACTAACCAGTAAACAATAGAATCTTAAGTGCCGTGTATCACAGAACTGAACAGATATACATAAAAAGAGCAGTGTTCTTCACCTCAAATGGTAAATCAAAAGCATGCTTTTAACCAGCAACAGCCCAACAGAGGGAAAGAAGGAAGCTCTTTTGATTCACTCTTGACATTGCAGACATAATGGCATTACCTCTCAGCACAGTGAAGGATAAGTCTAAAGTTCCTTCTTAGGGTTTTTTTCAATTTATTTAAAACCAAAATTGATTGAAGGAAGATAGGTTTTCAGGATTTCTGTTGTAAGCTGGAGGCTGAATGACAGCTCCATCCAGCTGAATTGATACATCTTAAATGGTCTATAAAAACCTATAAAACTCAACAGTGTTTCCAACCAATCTGGTCACCATGAAGTATAAGACTCATTTCACAAGTTTTTTAATTTTCCTCATTCAGGCTGAGCTAAGAAGATATGAAGATACAAATACAGATTTCTGCCAGACTGCAGTTCACAGAACAGATTCGCAGCTTTTATACATGGTTGCATCTTGTTAAACTCCACAGAGACATGCAGATTCAGAGATGAGGATCTTGTCCATCAAGCAAGTAATGCTGTTGTATGTGTGGAAAGGAACAGTTTATTTTAAGACTAGAAAAAGAAACTATTTTATGCAAGACTGCACTAGCCTTGCAGAGTCTGTTTTGCAACAAAATTTGTACAGAGCAACTGGATTGAATTCACCTACTTGAAACTTGTAAATAAGGCATTGCTTCACAGACGTGACCGAATTTCTTCAACAACTCAGAGCAGAACTTTTCTGTCTCAAATATCTTCCAGAGCCTTTAAACCTTCTGGCACAGATGCCACTTATATATGTTAGATAGATGCTTCATAACAGGAAAATTTAGAATGTCAACCTTTTTCTTTTTATGCCAGAGAAAAATTATTATTTGCTTGATCTTTGATAAAAATGGGTTTTGATGCCACCCAGCCACATGTGCAAGCATGTATGTGTCCACATGCACGCATACATGCAAGTCAATCCATTGCAGTGCTTTGGAATAACGTTTTGCATATGAACTTTCTAAAATTCCATATCCTACTTTAGATGTAGCCCACTTGGAAAATTCAAACGCAAAGCAGAAAGATGAATATTTGACTTGCTATTCTAACAGACTTGGATGACTGCAACACCCACTGCCAGTAAAACTGCTCAACATCTCTCATGAGAACTTAATATGCAATTTCAGTAAGTTTTCTTGTCTGGTAAAGTCTCTGGAAAGCTAGTCATAATCATCATCTTAATTAAAAGATGCCCAAAATTAGACTGACAGAACCATCAACCTAAGTCTGTCTTCTGTCAGACTTGCTGTAATATGTTCTGAAGACATCCTATATTCCACATACCGCCTTGCTGGTGACTATGTGGCTCTTAAGAGAAAAATTTTTTTTCTTTGCATTAGGAAGCATCAGAGAAGAATTTTCTTACATAGTAAATGCTACTTACAGATAGATATTTTTCATTCCTCAGTGTTTAAAAAAATCCCAACCAATTTCTACACAGGTAACATGTAAACCAGTTGATGGAACTAGTCACAGCAACGCTTGCTTTGGTGCCAATTCCATTACTTCGATCAGTGCTACTTCAAGGTGGAAAATAGCTTGGGGAGAACAGTTTAAAATGTTTTCTACAGAGAAACAGATACCTAGAGAATTTGTGACTTCTGAGCCACAAAAATCATGGATGTGTTTGACTGAAGTTCTGAAACCAATTCAGAATTAAGAATGCATTAGAAAGGGCCAATGACCATTTTTTAAAATTTTCATTCTGTAAAATCAGAACAAAAATCCACTGAAGCTGAAAATAACTCACTACTGAAGAAAAAAAGACAGGAATAAAATTCAATTCAGGGCTCCTTGTGTGTTACCTCTCTGTCTGACTTCAGATTGTGAAGATTTAATGTTGTCCATATCTCCATTGCATTCACATTAAAGAGGATACAAGACAAATCATTATATTGTATTTAATATTTATTTATTAATTAATTATTTAAATACATTAATATTTATTAATATTTATTAATGTATTTAATTATTGCTTCTTTCTTCGTGTGCCCAGGACAGCCCAGAGACACTCTAGGCAAAGCCACTGTTATGAGCTTCTCCTCTGGAAAAAAAAACTGATTACTGACAGCTTTTACATTTGTTTGGAGCACATAACAATATCTAGAAATTCATTGCAGAGGTGATCCTGAGCAGAAAATACTCTCTTTCCCATGTCAGTGTAGATATACAAAAGTGGAATGCACATTGCTTGGTGACTCAAGGATGTGCTCTCTGAGGCAATGTCTTCAGTTCAGCAGGTTCTTAAGAGCGCAGGGGAAAAGTTTGACTGGGAAGAAAGCAGAGGATTTGGCAGAAGGAGCAAGTATTTTTCGCATGGTCCCAGCAATCTGCTGCCACAATCTCTCCTTCTCTTCTCCTTCCCTCACTGAGTGAGGTGCAGACTCCTACATGGGAAAGCATGGGAGGAGAAAAGAGAGCACAGGAAGACTTTGAAAGTCAGCGTATCTTGTGTCATGCTGCTCAGGGACTAGGCCTGGCACCCTAAAATTCCTGAACCATAAGTCCAATGCTTTTCCTGCTTGCAGACCAATTGTGCCACAGCCACTCTGTCATTGAAGGTTCCATGGTACTCCTTGCAAGAATAAATTACAAACACAAATCAGTTCTATGACTGTCTAAAATATTGTTTACAGAAGCAGGTGGTGGTAGAACAAATATTAATATTCTATAAAATAGTTACAAATGTTTATTCACAAGTTCCTAATGCACTCATCCATGCTCTATAAGGATGACTTTGCATCCTTTCAGTCAGTTCTCCTTCTGGCTGTACAGGTTCCATAAAGACTGTGGCACTTTTGAAAAGGTTTACCATTATGAACTGAATCAGACATTTTCCTGAACTTTATGAGGTCCTCTGAAATGGCAGAACATTGAAATGCCTTTGATATGATCATTTTCTTTCTGAGTAATAATTATAATTAGCTCTTTTCTAATATCCTCTTTTGGCTTTAGTACAGCTAAGGCTATAAAACAGACCTGAAACTTTTCCCAGGCACTGTTGGGAACTCTTTTGTATTTTAAGTCAATACCTAAATATAATAAGCTTTCTTAATGTGAATTAAAATTCTGTATGAAGTCAAAGGACTTCTATGATGTTCTACCAAGATATTAGAATCCTCTTTCCTTGAAGTAACCTTGACTAGATGGCTAGAAACTCATGAGGGGTGTTCTAGAATGTGTCCTGATTGTCTTCCTTCCTCCCCCATTTCACCATTTTATCCCACTCTTACTCCTTTCGTTCTACACAGAATCTGCCTTTCCAAGTGACCTGAGCCTATTAAACATTCTTGCCTCTCTAAAAACTTGCTCCCCTTTCTTCCTTTTCATTTCCAAATACTTCAAACACATCATTTACAGCTATTGTGTTTCTTTCAGCAGTGAGAAATCTCCACAGACACCTACCCATGGCTCTCCAATAAACAAGTTCATGTCAAATTGTTTGATAACTGCTTTCTAAAAAGCAAATATTCAATCACCACCACTCCTTGTTGAGGACTATCTACTCATATCTTTGAACTGTTTCTTGCTATCGGCTTTCAGAATATGGCCCTGTGGTGGTCATTCAGGTGTCTGTATGTGTCCCAGAGGGTTCAGTCCTCATCTGCTGCTTTTTCCCTGCCACACACAGTCACTGACAACAGCATTCACAGCACCTGTATTCTGAGGAGTCTCCATTCTACTTCTGTGGGCAGCCTTCCCCTCTGATAGAGATGTAAACCTGCTCTTGTGTTTCTGTCATGTTCTTATCAAAGGATCATACAAAATTTTGGATGGGAGGACAACAGGAATTCTTTAGTCCAATCTGCTGCTCGAATCAGGATCAGCTCTGAAGTCGCATCAGGCTGCTCAGAGCTTTATGCAGCTGCATCTTAAAAACTTTCATGGAAGGAAAATGTGCAACCTCTCTGAAAGCCTCATCTTGTGCTGGGCTGTTCTTGTGAATCTCAGCCTTGACATCCTCAAGAGTGCTCTGATGAAGTGTAGCTTTTCTCTAACACTCACCTACTATGAAAAATCCGTATTCTTTCTTGTCATCAGGTCACATCACCTGGCTGCTGGTGTTGCATAGACTCTCAGAGATAGAAGTCATTGTGTAGAAATTGATTATCTGGATTGTGGCATAGGATCAGGGCACAATTGGACTGTCTCATGGATCCACCCAGGAGTCCCAGTTTCAAGGGTTCTCACAGCAACATCTTCAGCTGGATTGAGTGAGTCTCCTGGAGATGCTCTTCTGCTCGTTTCATGTAATCTACCTACCTGTGGGTGAACGTGACCTCTTCAGCTCATGTGTGATAAAATATTATTGATTGTCTCCACTATATCCAAAACAGCTTTGACATACCTGACCAAAGAACTGTCCTACGTGACCATTTCCACATCTGCAGGAATATATTCTATTGGCTATTTACACCTTTTGTCCACGTACTATTTGACTGATCTTGCAGCAAGGATCTCTGTGACACTCCACCCACAACATTAATCAATAGGTGTAAGCAAATAAATTGGACTTGACACAGCAGGAACAGCCCAGTGGAATCTCTAGGGCTGTCGAAAATTCCCACCTGGAGAGTTCTTGCAACAATCAATAAAATACTTAATTTTCAAGGTGGCTGGTGTTTCAGACAATCATCTAGTTTTTTAATTCTCTGTTGGAAAGTGATCATGACAGCAAGCTCAACTCCTAACTTTCATGAGATGGGGGAGTAACAAAGTCCTGGGAGTCTTTTGCTGTCACTGGTATGTATCTCAGTCATTTCAAAAACCCATGTACTCCTCCAGGCACTAAGTGGGAGTCTCCAGCTGGGATTGAAATTAGCAAATTCGTTTACTGTAGCAACATCAAATTGACACAAGCATAGAAATGCATTTTTGTTTGATATTTTTTGGTTTCTGCTTTTAATTATGTGTAAAGTAGAACGTTGTATTCATTCATATAGTATGGACAGGTCTGGTTTTTTCTCAGCTGGTACATATTTGTTATGAATGTATTTATGTTTCTTGTTCCTGATGTATTTCTTCTATTTTATTCAACTCTGCTAAGGGTTTGTGTCTGGTATTCTTGTTGTAATTTGGAAAAAAAGTCCACAAACAAACAAAACCATGCAAAATACAAAACCTTCCCCTTTTTTTCTTACTTTAGATCAATACTTTATTCTTGTAATGAAAGACTGAAATAAATATTCTGATGTCACCCTCATTAATGAGAACTCAGGGCTGACACTTACTTGTCTAAGTCCTTCAGTTATCTGTATGACAGAGCAAGGCTATTAAGTTCAGAATATGCTTAAACCCCAGAATTTATGAATTAAAGATTCTGAAGAGCAGGGGGGTATATGGCCCAAATAATTCATTAGGAAACTTTTACACAAAATAAAACTTTAAATCCTTTTGCCTAGATATATGAGATGAAATTACAAGGAGTAAAAGAAATGACAATGAACATAATTTTCATTTGTGTTACTCTATTCTTTTGTGTGAAAACCACTTAAAAGTCTTGATCGTGGTACTTGCTTGAAAGCTGCAGAGGAAGAAGTTCATAAAATTGAGTTTCCAAGTCATTCAATTGCTTTTGGGTAAAACTGTTCAGAAAAGCTGTTCATAATTCAATAAATCATACTTTTTCTATTGTGTATGTGTGCATGATTTTTAATGAAGACCGCCCTTAAACATTGGAAAACTGAAACATTCATAAATACATTTGACCTGACTGGAAGCTTTACTTTTTCTTCACTCAAAGATCACAGTCAAGTTTGCAAATGAATTACAAATGTACACAGATGCTCCAGCCCATAAAATATTTGGATTAATCATATTTTTGCAACACAAAGCAACTTCAAAAAGCCTGTTGTTAGCTTCCCTCAACAGAAAGGTTACCAAATCACCTTGGTAAAAACATAATTGCAAGTGGATATGTTCTATACAAGGACATATGTGCTTTAAGATAAGAACAGAAGTCCACCCAGCTTGGCATTCTGGGCATTCTGAGACTGACAACAGCCAAAACAAATATCCTGGGCATGTGGGAAAGGGGTAAGCACAGAATGATTTTTCCAGAATATCCCAGAACCTACCTTCCTGTTATTTGAATTTCAGAGATATTCTGGAAGAAATGTGATACTTTTATATTTAAGAGAATGAAGGAGATAAATCACCGCCTGTGCCAGTCCTCCAACACCTCCATGCCCTGCTAAAAAAAAACCAAACAAACAAACAAACAAAAAGATGAAAAACAATCAACAGATGAGCAGTGTTGGGGGTGCAAAATATTCTTTTGCATATTTTCTTCCTAGCAATTGATGTGATATTGCAAGCACAAATCTTGCCTACATGGCCCTGTTGATTCTAGCAAAAAATAAGCAAAAGAACAAATTTGGAGTTTGGGGATTAACATCATTGTGCTTGGCAGTACAGAATTTGGATGTATTTCGTGCTTCTGTGTCAACATTCACATGTGTTTGGCAGGGGACATGTGAAGATGACCAGGGCAGCCAAGTTTCAAAGCCCCTTCCCAACAGAACGCAGCCTGCCAGGGGCAAAGTTGCTCTGGTTTAAAAATCTGACTTGGACTAGAAGGCACATGTGTATTACTTTCAAAATATCTTTATATCTCCTGGAATGCAAAAAATATCATCAATCATTTCAAGATTTCCTGAGGTAGAGACAGTGCTGATACCCCTTGGGGTCTGATCCAAACTGCTTTGCATTCATAACAGTGTTTCTACAGCCCATGTGTCTTAAGGAGATTTTCATCCTCCTCACTATTAATTTTGGTTAACTAATATAGTTAAGAAAATCCGATCTGTTCAATCAGTTTAATTACATAAGTGTGAACTCTTTGTGTAAACATTATTGTTTTGGGTTAACTGAATTTAGTTTAAATATTATGAATAAATATATACCAAATAAAACTAAACACATGATTGGACTGAAATAGTTGCTCACATACAGTTTCCAGTGTTCCACATTTAACTCCACAGCTTAAGTTTATATAGTGTAATTTTAGACTTTGGACTGTGTATGATGCCATTCCACATTACATCAGATGTTTGAGGCAATGTTTTCTGGGGTTGCATTTAGTTCCTCATCTATTTCTCCTTAAAAAATTCAGTATTCAGCAGAGGCATTTGTTAAAGCAAAAGAGCCAGAACACTATTTTCACAACTATCAACAGAAGATAGACAATTGGACTGTACAAATGTCAAGATGCAGAAGCTGTTGAAATCAGTTGGAAAATGCTTATCAACATTACAATTTTGTATCCTGTCCAGCACACCAAATATTTACACCCGACAGCAAATTTTGTGGTAGCTAACGATTTTCAACCAAAAGATTTTCTCTTATTTAAAATAGTAAAAATAGCAGTTTCTTTAGGCTATTTCACAAATCTAAGCATTAAAAGGGTCTGTTAGAGCCAGATTAAAGCTTTAAAAGCGAAAATTTAAAAAGCAATTAATAGGGGTCTTTGAAAGCCACTGTCTTGTAATCTATTTGGGACAGTAAAGAAGCTTTTCTGTGCTCAGACTGCCAAAGGAAACTTTTTTTCTCACAAACATTGGGTGTTTAAGCTCAGTGAAATTCTTGTTAAGATGAACTTGTTGTTACAGTATTTTTTTTCACCCATGGGAATTTACTTCTCTTTAATTAAGATATGAGTCAAAATACTGTCCACCCATACACTGCTTTATGAGGGAATCTTAGAAACTTTATTGAGATAAAAACACAGAGCTGGTGACTGCAGAGGATATTTGTACACAAATGTCAGGGGCATCCAGGTCCTCTGAATGTAAAAGACTTGTCTGAAGCCTTCGAGGGGAAATGAGATGTGCACTTTTGTCACTGGTTTAAGGTTTAAAAGGGCTGAGTCTGGATGCAGCAGGATGGCAGCAGACTCCTTTTCCTCATGCATTAACGGAGATGGAAACAGAGCAAAGAACTGCATGGGCAGCCTAGTCCAAACCAGGAGGGCCAGTACCAGGGAAAAAAGGCACATCATTGCTATCTACGGCTTCCTGAGAGGTGGAGAGGCAGGTGCTGAGCTCTTCTTCCTGCTATTCAGTGAAAGGACTTGTGGGAGTGGTTCCAGGCTGCCCCAGGGAAGGTTCAGACTGGACATTTGGAAGCATTTCCTTACAGAGAGGGTGGTCAATCACTGGATCAGGCTTCCCAGAGAGATGGTCAATGCCCCAAGCCTGTCAGTGTTTAAGAAGCATTTGGACAATGCCCTTAATATTATGCTTTAACTTTTGGTCATCCCTGAAGTGGCCGGGCAGTTGGATTAAATGGTCATTGTAGGTCCTTTCCATCTGAAATATTCTACTCCTATTCTATTCTATTCTATTCTCACAGACTCTTCAGTTTTAAATGTCTTTTTCCTTCCTTACAATCACGGCATGCTGAATGATCCAGAAGATACTAGGCAGAAAGAAAGGGAGGACATTCTTCTTTACCAAGCTGTTTGCCTCTCACCAAGATATTGAGATCTATCTATTTCTCAGTGTGTAATGTATTCCTGTTTATGCTGTGATTCCCTAGAAGTTGTAAAAGAGATTAAGTTGTTAGAAACAACTCAAATCTCCATCTTTAAGATCCTGGAAAGTTGGTAGAAAGTGTATCTTGGTTTCTGTCAGGAATTCAGCAAATTTACTTCTTAAAATAAAATAAAAAACTTAATTCTCATACTATGTTTTTTTAGAATATTACTTATTCTCTGAGCTCTGTCACGAATAGGGATAACAGTAGTTCAATAGATGAAAATAAATTATTCTCTGATTCTATAATCAGTTTTTAGCCAGATAAGTCCTTTGACTTTCCTGGCAGATACGTTCTGAAGCCTCTTTACAAAGCTTTTCTAGCTCTCAGCTTGTGTACATTAGACCCAGCTCCAAGGGGAACAGCAGAACAGAGAGAATATTGCATATATTCAAACACCTCATGTTCTTGTCCCAAAAATTTCACTCATCAGGCAAGCCCATGAGATCTCATTAACACAGAGCCTGGTTCTTGGCTTGGTCTGTCAGCTCGATGCCACTGAACCCATGGAGTTACTCCATAGAAAGACTGATGTAACAAAGTGAAGAGAAAACCCCCTCTCATCATCCACATGTCATCATTTTTTCTAAAAGGTACACATTTCTTCTCTCTTCCTGTGAGAAATTTGTATTTGCTGAGAAGCAGAATTGGAGTTTATAAAATGACTGCAATATTATTCTTTCCCCTTTTTGTTTTTTCCCTAACTAAAGTGAAGCTGAAATTGAATATTGAACAGTTACATTTCAACTGCAGAAGTCATTTTTACTTTTTATCTTTTATGCTTAGGCGGGAAGGGGTGCCGGAATCACAACTATCTCCCAAAATCAGTGGAGACAATCCAGGGCCATTTTTGCAAGCTCTGGTTGCGTTATCCTTTTTTGGCCATTCAGCCCACTTTATGTCAGCACCTGTAACTGTTCTGTTCCCACTAGGCTGTGGTCAAGTGATGTAAAATGAGTTTAAGCAGAATCCAGTTTTGTTCCTGGCACAGACAAGTTCTGGAAGCAGTATGCGTTTCTTCTCGAGGGGATTTGAGAAGTCTTCCTCTCGTTCCCCACTAGTCAGTTTGGTTGTATTTGTGTGAAGATAACAAACCAATCCTGGAAAAAAGGTAGGCTATGCCTCTTCTCAGCTATGTGCAGTATCTCCTGCAAGAAATTGTAAAACATGAAGATCCCTTGGTTTTATTTATTGTCAATGTTTATGTTATCTCAATTGTTGTAGCAGTTTGCAACAGCTGTGAAACCCCAACACAGAGATATTCCTGGAATAATTATATCCTGCTCCAGTCTAATCAGAGTAGAGAATGTGACTGGGTCAAGGCTCTGGAGTTTTTTAAGATGAGATCCATGTGATGATAAATAATGTATGTGTTTAATGTGTTGCAACAAGATGTAAAAGAAAATTAATTCCAGAGGCAGTTTTTATTATTCTTGAGTCTGTAACCCGTCATCTTCACTGTGAGTCAAATGCCAAATTACAGCTAAAATCCTGTTCTGCAAATGAAATCCTTTAGTCATGCTAATTTTAATTTTAAATTTGATTGTTTGCATTTTACAACTCTTACTATTAGCCTGCAAGCCAGTTATACCTCCTAAATTTTAAGACACACAAAAAGCTCTTTTCCTGTTCTAGTGCTGCCGATGTAAATCATGATGCCGTAGCCTTACCTCAAGTGGTTTCCAGGAAGGCTGTGGGTAATGAACTGAGGAGGAAACTGAGCCTATTGAGAAGGCCTGGAGGAAGCAGAAGAATTAAGGCAGGAAGGATCTAGAGACCTTTGGTAGATATAAAATGCAGGCTATGAAGCCATAGAAAACTGAGTTTCATCAGTTTTACTAGAACAGTTTGTTTCTACAGGAAGATAGACCCATGTAAGAAAAATGCTAAACAGTCAAGTTCAGCAAGCCATTAGCAGGGTCTGGTACCCCTTTGGACAGGGAGCATGTAGAGCTGCTGTGTCTCAGACCTGGGCATGCAACTTCCTGCCACCTTTAACACGAGCTAGATCAAATGCTCCTCTTATATCTCAAGTTTTGGATCTGGTCCTGAGCTCCTAATGTTAAAGCTTCAAAATTACTTCAAGGTTCTTCACCAGCCAAAAACACTGAAAGATTTACTTTCCCTTTAAAGAAGTTGCTCTGGAATGAAATACAACTCTCTTTTTTCACAGCATGAATCAATTTTAAACAGTATTTTATTACAGGAAATGAAACATACCAGGTGGAGCTGCAACATGCTTTTTAAATTGGCAAAATTAATCAAACTCCAAATTTGACAGGTCGGTAGAGTTAATATAACTAGAATTTCAGAAACTGCCCACTAGTGAATACTGTTCAAGACTGTTACTTTCCAAACGGGAAAGAGAACTCAAGCCATTTAGATATCATCTCCTGCATGCTGTATCCCCTTGCTCCCAAAGAGGTTACGGCAGTGCATTCCATAACAAGTGACTGGCCATGTAAAAACAGCATAGGTTAATCTTTTGCTCTAAAAATTCACTAGCTCCAGGCAGACCTCTGTCTGGAGCAACTGTGAGAGTGGGTTTAGATGACCTTGATGTGTATAACACCAGGCACAGAGCTAATCATCTGAGAATGTATATCTAAATCTAAACTACCACAGCTAAATGCTAGAGCTCTATGTTCAGCTGAAATTTGTTGAGCACATTTGCACACCAGCTTGGCTAATATCTAATTTTAACAGCAGAAGTTCTGCTAATTAGTTCACTATTCAGCAACTCAGGCTTTGAAACCCTTTTCACAATGAATTAGCTATAACATGCATAGACTAGTTTATAAGAAGGCAAGTTATCTGGAGAGGGAAAAATAACTGGTATCACAGCACACTATTGATCTGGCAGCTGATAGTTTTAAATCTCTAACAGGACATTTCCAATAGCCTAAATAAGCAACAGCTGAAAATACTTATCAGGGAAAGGAAAATGGAGGAAGAGAAGACAAGGAGAATATTCACTGTGTCATTCAGAACATGAAATAAATGAAAAGTTAAGAGTGCGCATAAAATTAAATGAGAGAGTTGACAGGACTATTTGAGGTGAATAAAAGATTTTTTTCTGTACGGTATTTTTTGAGAAAATCCTCTGCTTTTTAACTGATGTTAGGTTGTCCTGGGATTCAGTTTCTAAACTGATAATATGAGCGGAAAAACTTATTTCTTAAAAAATCACTCCCTCAGTGAGGGACATTCCTATCACAGAACCAGCAAAGGTGATTGTACCATTTGCTCATGCAGGCCAGTCTGAAAACACACATGCCTTTCCACACTGTGTATATAAAAGATCATGCAAGATCTTGAGTTCCTCAATGAGACAAATTCTTCAAAGCTGGGCATGATGAAAATGACTAAATCATTGGTGTTGACCACCCCTTATAGGAGCAATAAAGTCAACATGTACAGGACATCTTACTCTGAAGATTCCCAGACACTCGAATTTCTGCTTTTATGCATATCCAGGGTCACATCAGTGTCAAAACCTGTACACCAACCTTCCACTCAGCTGGGAACAGGACTGGAAGCCCAAGGGACTCTGCAAAGATTTTATTTCTCTAAAACTGTAGCTCCAGCTGCATCCCTTCAAGAGGTCTGCAGGAGGCATTTGCCTCTAGACTGCTGTTTTAAAAGTGGGGTACCAGGGTCTGCAGCCAGGGCTGGGAGTGTTCCCCACTCTTTCTGATGATGCTTTTCCACAGTTAATTTGGCTGTAGTGGAGGCAAGGGAACAGAACTCAGTACCACAGCAGTTACTACAATCCCATGGGATGATAGAAATTACAGAACTAATAGAGCTACCTAGTTACTAAGCAGAATTTTCCTGGGTCCAAGTGGATTTAGAGGCTCACATTTCCAGCCACAGGCCTCCCTTATTCTTGGTAAATGTTAGGACATTTCTGAATAAATGTCACCAGGGGCTGAGGTGCTCAGGGGTCAGATATTTCATCCAGGATGACCATGTATCTGGAAATCCACGCACATCCAGGGCTCATGTGTAGTGTTACTAGCAAAACATGATTTTTAGAAAACATCTAGCTCACTAATCCTGTGCTACAAGTCACAACGCACCAGGGGCCTGACCTACTGCACAGTGACTCTGCAGTCACTGCATGGTAGCCTCAAGGGCTTACTGTTAAAAGGTTTTTGTATTTGTTTAGATGGCTGTCTTCATTTCCACAGTGTGAATACTCCTCTGTGCCTCCAACTTTGCACACAGAAAAGCTTCATAAATCTCAAGCTATTTTTGATGTTTCGGGTAAAATAATATGGGGGATTGAGATGTTAGTTGCTGTAATCACAAAGTAATAAAAAATTATTACTGCCTAAGTATCTAAACTTACCTGCAAGTGATATGCAAGCATAAATTTCTTTTACAGATTGGAGTTACCTATATTTGTACTGCAGAAATTTCCAAGATTGAACCTAAGACCTTAAAAAAACAATGTAGACTACAGTCAGAAGAAAAAAAATAGATTGCAACAAAATCTCCTGCTATCTTCATCGCAGCTTACATATGCAGTAAACTGTCTACAAATCATAAAATATTCCTTGATTCAATTGTCTAATGTTTTGGAATTTAGAAGGGGACATTTTTTTGAGTGATGTTGCAGTACATTGCTACACTAAAATATGAACCACTTTTATAGGCTACACCATGTATCATTTGGATCTTTTTGTAAAACCTCTCCTGGAATGCTTCCTATCATATTGATTTTTGAAGAATACTTCAGATTCTCATGCTCTCATGATGGCTTATTAGCATACAGTAATTCAAAAAATACATCTATTTATGGACATTCTTTCTATCAATATTAATTAACTCTTGACTCTGCTAAAATGATTGAGACAGATGACATTTTTATTTTGTCTTTTGATGGATATCTTACTCACAAACTTTGAACTATATATGCATATTTTCATGAAGAGAAAAAAAAATCTATTATTGAAATTCTCCTGAGTTTTTAGGCTCAAAACATCAGAGGAAAAATGAAGTTGTGGAACTCATATATTTAAAAGCAGAGGGGGGAGAGAAAAGATGTTAGAAAAATAATTTCTGTATGTAAATACTGTCATTCTTATGTGCATCAAAAAGATGAGTACAAATAAGCAAGGTGAAAGAAAGGCTCTGAAATAGCAGATTTCACTGATGGCTTGTGAACAGGGAGCTCTGTGCCCTTGAATAGTGTTCTCCACAATACAGTGTAGTACTCAGTTCTCATTAAAAATCTGCTGTCAGCAACAGCCTGAAGGCTTTTGGCCTTCAAGTTGTTGAAATGGAAAGTAAAACAGAAATAATACAACCAGTTCCCTCGTGTTTGACAGCTGGGAGCATACTGGGTGCATACAAATTTTAATAGCCAACACAGAAAAAAGGAAATTTCTTAAGCAATTCACTTGTGTGCAGTGTGCTCACCAATCACAACTGTTACACTCAAGATGAAGAAAATGATCTTCTAAGGAATAATTTTGAACTGAAGGTTTAGACTGAAAATATAAAAGGAGCCACTAGAGATGATCTCACCCAGTACCTTGTAGTGCTCATGAATGAGTCCTTGTTTGATATGTTTATAAGAGCCTGTAAAGAGATTATGAGCTTTCCTCTCTTAAATAGATCTTATCTACTTTAAATAGATCACTTTCACAGTGATTAGAAAGTGTTTCCTAATATTTCATTTAAATTTTTCAATGCCGAGAATTAATTCACTTTCCAATTTACTTTAGGCATGTAAAAAAATAGCTTATTCTCTTCTAGTGTAACCTTTGACAAGTCACATACCATTACTATGATTTTCCCTTTGTATCTTTCTTAGACCAAACAGAACTAATTCCTTTATGAGTTTGGTTTTGATAGTTTAATTACTGCTCTGATAATAATGACTATCCCTAGAAAATGCTATCATTAGTAATGATGAGACTAATTTTTGCCTCACATTCCTTTTAATAATGCTTGGAAATGAAAGTTCATCTGATGTCTAAATATGGAAAAAAGTGGAATGTTTCCAGATGGTCAGAATAAAACAGTTCAATTACCAAAAAAACTTACTATTACAACTCTAGTAGGATTGCTGTTTATTGTCATGTGTTAATAAGATTTCTCTTGACATGTCCATTGCTGGCCTTACCATCTGAAAATGTTTTGGTGTACAGGTGACCTCCAAAACAGGTGACACACTGGAGTGTCATGCTTAGAAAAGATTTTGTTTCTCTTCTGGCCTGGAAGATAAAGGATCTATCTATCAGTATCCTCCTCACCAATAACGCAGATTTCTCACCTCTTTTGTAATTCTTTGTAGTATTGTAACGTGTAATATTGTAACAATTGCAACTTTTGTAGTATTTATTAAAGGTCCTTAAAATTGGACATCTCTGACATCAAGACATTGTGTACTTTAGTGCCAAGGTCAAGTCTTTCCCAAATACACACACAGCTTGAACTTCCTCATCCTTTATTAAAACACGGCATCACTTGAATAAAAACCTGGAAAAGCCTCTTGCATATGGCATCCTGCAAGGTGATAAGAAAAAAAAAAGAAAAGAAGGTCCAAACCAAACAAAAAGCTTTGCCTGTAACTGCTTACATGGTCTTAACAAGCATGTCAACCTACCCTCTACAGCGGGGGCCAGCCTTGACCATTTCTTACAAATATGGTACCCTACATCCTGCCAGCATGAACTCGTGTTCATGCATGATTGTCTATTGCTTTTAATCTCATTAATGTCTTAAAAGCAATAGGAGGGATTTCAATTCAGGGTGGGTTAGAAAAATCAGCCTGTTGGTGACTAGTAGTATTGCTCATGTCTACTGAGATTTCAAAATAAATATAAGAGATTTTATAAAGGAAAAAAGGAGATTAATTCACAAAGTTGCTGTGGACAATGTCACTCATGGGTTGAAGGTTTTGGCAAACAGCTGATTTGTAGATCACTGCTCCTTTGGAATTTTTACTGTCAATGGAAACTGCTAAATCATTCTGAGGAGAGTGGCTCTTTGAATTTACAGAGTTGGATTTTAAAAAGAATATGATTTATTAATAACGAAATTAAGGGTAAGAGGATGAGAGTATTTGCATTATTAGACTGAATTAATTCTGTCCAGAATAAGCTCCTGTGAGCTTCCCTGTGTCAAAGGAAGACCTTCCCTCACTTTCCAACAGAGAGGCCCATGGAGAGATCACATGTAATTATTTACTGTTACTATATATGGGATCCTCAGTTTCCTTAAAAAAATATGAGATTCAAGTTAAGAGTGGAGCAGAAACACTGTTCTGTCACCAGTACATTAAAATATTATAGTCAATTCAGCATTAAAGAGATTCTGAAGTGGACATAAACTGAATGTAATGTAAAGCACTCTCAGGTCAGAGACATTTTCTTCCACAAAAGCAACATTTACAAGGCAGCCAGAGTTAGGGAAAGAAAAAAGATGCTGCAGCAAGTATATTAATCAATGTTTGGGCTTGGACTTGTGCTCAAGTATGCAAGTGGAAAAACCTAGCACTCATCCAGAAAAAGAAAGCCAATTCTATTGCCCAGAGAGAAGCCAGTTTATCCTGCCAATACAGGACATTTTTCTCTTTAATAATTTTAGGTGGGTTTTTATAGTCTTCTAAATTTAAAATGGGAGAAAAAAAGTAAATTAGATGGGATTTTTTAATTAGATTTTTGAATATCTGCTGGATTTTTGTATTTAATAGATATCACAGAAGTGAAATCCATTAGATTCTAAAGAAAAAAGACTTTTCCTTCAGGGTTTATACCACCATTAGCTGTATATTGACTATTTTGAGCTAGCATCATCTCTCACTTTAATCAGGCAATGTAATTCACTCTTTTCATTCTATACGATGGCATTCAAAATCCCAACAAACTTTAAGGACAAAAGAATATACAGCCTCCAGGGAAAACTTTGTATGCCTCTAATATATGCTTTTATATGCCAGCATCTTCACTATGACTGAGCCTGAAGAAATGTTACCTGTCATCTCATACACTGGGAGGGTAGAAGGATGATCTTTTCAAAGGCTGAGATGTGTATTGGGGTCAAATTGCCATTAAACACTTTGTCCCCCAAAGAAAATCTATTGTACTGATCAAACCAATTGTTTGACAGATGCATGTATGGTGCCTTTCAAGCACAAGCTGCTGGGCCTCTGGTAAGAATCCCTACAAGGAATTTTATGCCTCATGTGTTACAGAAGAACTCAGGCTACATGGTCATTTAGAGTGTAATCTGTACGTAAAATTTACGTATCTGTGAGTGTAGCCCGGAAACATGCTAAGAGAAATTAAAATAAACATGTGGACTAAAGAAAGGCAAAAATTCATAAAGTGACTATCTTTTAGGTTTGGGATTTTTTCCTGGAAAATATTACTTACTTATTTCTCCAGAAACAATTATTTGCCGTTGGCTTAAAATAAATAACCCTCCTAACCTTCATTGGTTAAACACCAGGATTTTCAGCACTTGCTGAAAAAAAGTGAAAAAATTGAAAATATATGATTGAGGAAGAGTCAAAAGGACTCTTGGAACAAAATGGCAGTGTGATTACTGACAAAAATAATCATTTTAAAAATGACAATATCATATAAGGTAAATGGACTAGGAAGCATTGATGTAAGTTTCCACTTCAGCTTGAAAAATAGCAACAAAACTATTCAAAAACTGAGAAAAATTTGAATAAAATATTCTGGAAATGTATTAAACAGTAGAATTCTGTAGACAAATCTGCTAAGTTTGAAACCATGAAGTGTTTAACTATCAGCCTGTGAATACATTTGAGTTGGAAAAGATAGAATTAATGACAGAGTAGAGAGGAATCAATAAATCTTAAGATCATAATTTTTTGTGTCATAAGAGACATGCAGTGGAATCTATTCTAAATACGCATTAAAAATACTTCTTATTAGGTATTATGTAAAATTATAATACAGTGTTACAGCAAACTGATTCAGAACTGGTCATATGGCCAACCTTGAGTAACTGCAAATCCTGCTGGAGTGACATGAGAGAACAGTTAATTAATACTAAATTTTTACATCGACTGGATTAACTGAAAATATGCTGCACTGTAAAAAGAAATTGAAAAAATGGGGGAAAAAAAGTGCATTGGCCTTAAGAATCAAAACAACCTTCTGTGGAGTGCAGTTGTTCACTGAAGCATAGCTATAAAGCTTATTGCATCTGGTAGAATGGCTGCAAATAGAAATTCCCTGTAATATATGAAGGGATTTAATTCAGGAAAGTGCTTTAGAAGCAAATGCTCCTTAAAAGACTGGGGGTGAAACCCAGAATGCAGATCTCCAAAAGCAGTGCAAAGGTCCAGCCAGGGACATTAGTGCAATGCCTAAACTTGACTTGGCTTGGCTTGAGGTCACTTGAGACCTTGATGGTTCTGCTACCATGGTGTGCTTTAAAGTTGCTCTAAATTTCCCTCTCAGAAAAGTGCTACACGAATGAGCCTATAGCTGAAAGGCAATCACTCAAAAACATCAGGCAAGGCAAAAAGAAGGAGACTAGAAATACGTGACCACGGTCTTTAAAAAAAATGATGGTAAAAGAACTTATATTTTCCATTCATCATGACATTTTCTAGAAACCGTCATGTGAGATACCATAAAAAAATGCAAGAAATAAATTTTGCAGAATACACATGACAGAAAATAATTTTTGCAAATATAGGTTCGAACACATAAAAATAATCAATTTACATCAACAAGTGTGTAAGGCAATGAATGGTCTACATGCTTTGCTTGTACTGCTGTGTGCTCTTGTCTTTAAACTAGTGTTTACCCTTTCTCTGGGGTTCTCCCAGGTGTGCCTTTTCTCTTTATTTGAATTAATGCATTCTGTGACGGTGTGCAAAAAATGACTCTTGGCTAATTCTGCAGTGGAACACAGAGAAGAAGTACAAGCAATTGTAGTCCCATAAAAAAGAAAAAGGGAGTTGATGCCAAATTCAAATAAATAAAAAAACCAAAACAATAACCCAACGAGTTAGAGACAAGGTATTCTAAGCATTCAGCCTGGAATGCCGGAAGTCAATCGTGCAAAGACTATCTAAGTGAATTCTGTAGGAAAGAATTCCACATCTAATAGAAACTTCAAAAATAGAAAAATGTTTTATTGAAACAAAGATTGACAGAGTAGTTATCAAAGGTTCATTGTGAAAATGAAAGGATTTATTGCATGGGGTTTTGAAAAGTCTGCTGTGGATGGAAATTTATTGCTATTTTCAAGAATTACTTGAATGATGGAATTAAGCAGGTTTCTCACATTTGCTAGTAGCATCATCCTGGATGAAACTGCAAGTACATTCACCTGGAATTCAAACAGTCTTGATAAGGAAACAATCTGTTATTCATGTTATTGGTGAAAAAGGCAAGCACTAATCAGCTTAAATTCAAGTAAGAAACATTAAAGTTAAACAGCAGAAACTGTTTTGATAGAAATGATAGTGAAATACTGAACTTTAGTAGGTAGGATGACCTGTGAACCTGGAGATCACTAACAGCAGGTTAGACAACCATGTTGCAGTGGTCCTGGTTCAGGACAGGAAAACGAGCTACATGACCTCTTGAGGCCCTTTAAGCCTTCTGATTCTATATTTAAGGTATTAGAAATAAAATGATACTGCAATAAAGTGAGACTTGCCAAAGGAAATGCTGAGAGAAATCTTGAAAAGGATTATAAGAAATAAGAACAAATAAAAAAAATGAATGGTTTTTATCAGCATAAGGACAAAGAAGAAAAGAGAAATAGGGTGCAATATAAGAAAAAGAAAGAGTTTTTTATAATGCCATTGAAATAGGACAGATGTGTCAAATAAATGCTGAAAAAGTAATTGAAAATCCAAGTGCAGGATGGTGAATTTATCATCTGAGGTGAAAGCAAAAAGGTTTATTTAGAGTTTTAGGAGGACAGGGCAATTTCTACTGCACAATAAATAAATAAAAATCAGGGCAACATCCATGATAAAGCATAAAATATTTTTGAGAAAATATAAACGCTAAAAATGTATCTTTAAAAATAATAAAAATAAAAAAACATATGGAAAAAGAGACCAAGCTACAAAACCACTTTTGTCAAATCTTAACATTATGAAAGACTTGAGAACAAATTTTTGGAATAAAAAACTATATTGAAAGCACACAGATAAATCAGAAATAGGATGATCTCCATTATCCAAACAACAGATTGCCAAAGGCTTGCCTGATTTCTCAGTAAGAAACTATTTTTAGAGGAAAATTTAAATATAGTAGGTATTTTTTATCTGATTTTCAAATATGATGCTTTATGGAAAACAGTTGGTAAAACCTAACTGCGTGGGAATTAGTAAGTGAATTCTCATGGGAAAAGGAAATGACTTATGGAAAATGACACCTGGCCATGCTGGAGGGGAAAATACCAATCTGGATAGAGTTCACCATTCTCTACCATTGATCTTTTAAAATGTTTTTGACAGCCTAAGCACTAAGGGTAGTGGTATGCTGCTAAATAGGGCATGGTCAGCTCATAGAGGGACTGGGACAGCACCAGGAAAGAGCAAGACAGCCGTGGTTTGTGCACAGACAAAAAAGGATAAAATACAACGTACAGCACAATATACTTTGGGACACTAAAGATAAATTTGCAGTGTAAAATAGTAGCAAATGGGACAAAGAGCAGCAGCCTTATAGGTGACAAAAACTGGTTCTGCCCTTGCATCTTCCTCAGGATAACCAGCTCCCAGAGATGGAAATTAGTGATGGGGAGCTGAGGAAAGCCCCCGTAATCCAGGAGGAAATAGTTAGTGACATGCTATGCTAATTAGACATCCACAAGTCCGTGGGCTCGGATGGGATGCACCTGAGAGTAACAAGGGAGCTGATGAAAGAGCTCACCAAGCCATTTTCAATCATTTACCATGAGTCCTGGTTAACCAGAGACATCCCACGTAAGTGGAAATTAGCAAACGTAACACCATCTACAAGAACAGCCGGAACGAGGATAAAGGGAACCATAGGCCTGTCATCCTGACCTCAGTGCCAGGGAAGGGCATGGAGCAGATCATCTTCGACACCAATTCCCACGGCATTCTCCTAGAGAAACTGGCTGATCATGGCTTGGATGGGTGTACTCTTTACTGGGTGAAAAACTGGCCAGATGGCCATGTCTGGAGGGTGGTGGGGAATGGAGTTACAACCAGCTGGCAGCCAGTCACTAATGGGCTACTGGCTCCTGCTGAGTGCAAGAGATCTGATATGGCACAGTATCACACAGCAGCAGCCTGGCTACATAGCTCTCCCCTGCCCTTGCCACCAGCCAAGGTTTCTGACATGTATCTCTTCTGATTACAACACACATAGTTTTGATAAGCTCCAGTCTAAGCACCCCAGTTTTATCACTGGTAATGTTGCTCCTAATTCCTCTTGGCACTTACTCAGGTATGCTATTAGTATAGCTTCCTTTTGTAGATCAATACGAATATCTGCACCACCTTCCACCTTCCCTCTCCACCTTTAATCTTAACATTTATGTGGGTACTGAGTTCTGTATAATTAGGCCCATTTCTGAAGTGAAAAGAGAGGTCCAACCAGTCCTGGGAACACTGTGTTTTTCAACTACTGGAGTGGTCCCAGCCATGGGAAATAAAATCTGTCTTGGGGAAAATAATAAATCCCTGAGGGTGTAAGGCATCAAGTGAAATTCTATATGTAATTCTCATTGCCCCTATTCAAGAAAGACAAGGGGCAGAGATGGTTATTAAGCTGATTTGTTAACACAATGCCAGTGTGTCTGCATTAGCATTTAGTTCAGGAGTGCTCATCTCTAACCAACCTCATCACCCTCATTTACCACATTTACGGCACACGAATGAGAATATTTTCAGACAAAGTGAGCAATACCCAACTGGTGGGTGTTCCAACCACAGGACCAGAGCAGAGGTGCATGCAGTGAAGCCAGAGGAGCAGGCAGGTGCTCTCACAGGAGTGCCATGACTTGGAAGTGCCCCGCTCTGTTGGTGTTGTTTGGCCTCTGGAGGGTTGTGCTGGGGCTGGCCGTGGTGAAAAGCACCCTACAGCCCAGTGCACCCTGCACAGGGCAAATCCCTTGGAGCCAGGCGCCTGCCCGAAGGCATGCAGCCCGTGTTGGGGTTGCTACGGGAGACTTGCCCAGGCTTCGTGGCACAGAGATGGAAGGGGGGCATCTCCAGTGCGAGCAGGGCAGTGCTAGGGTCATGGGTGGGTGATTGGGATGCTGGTTAGGTCAAGCTAACTGAACGGGGCGTGAGAAATGGCTGGACAAGACATAAGAAAAATATTTGGTTTAACAAATAACAGGGTGAGAAGCTGACAAAAGCAGCAGCATGATGAGGAATAGCTAGATTTTTAAAAGGTATGAGGAGGACATATGTGAGAAACAGAGGGAATTCTCAGATAATTGGTAACAGAATAAAGGGGACCTTTAGGAAGCCCAGACTTACAGGACCACCAGTGCTTAAGAAAAATAGTAATGCTTTGTAAGTTTGCAGCCTTGTTACCTGAGTAAGTATCAGAAATACGAAATATGGGTACAGATGCAGAAACAGTGGCAGCAGTGAGGAAAACGTAACTAGGGGAAGGCAAGAAAGGCACTAGAATATACCAAAAATGCTGACAGAAAATAAAAAGAAAATTTAATTTTTCTTCTTCTGAACAAAACAGAAGATTTGTTGGCTGCTTTCTGACAGAAGAGGCAAAATTTTGAATTCGCAAACTATTGATGCTATCCGTCCAAAAGCTCAGGTGAAATCTATCTCTGTAGTTGTGGTACAATATCCTGACATAAACATTAGAAAAGGGAAAGGCTGACCCGGTGAGAATAAGTGACAGAAGGAACTGTAGAAATGAGAGTAAATAAAAGAAAATTACTTTCACTTCCCAAAGGATTCCAACAGCCCTGAAGCTATGCAAATCAGTGTCTTCCTAACCTCAAGTAATCTAAAGCAATCCTGCACCTGCCCTTGCTCAAATTGTAAAACCAATACAACCTTGCAGGGAACCACTGCATGCTATAATAAGCAAAATCATTCAACTGCAGCCCCATAATTGAAGTAATTAAAGACTTAGTTATTAAAAAATGAGCTCTGTGGCAACTTAATCAAATTTGGGAGAGAGAGTATGAGCCCTACCTTTATTGACAACTTCTGTCTCAGACTTGGGAACAGCTAAGGCATTCTGCTGCTGAACATGACAAGAGCTATCACTCTCAGGAGTGGCTAACCAGAAAGAGGAAGAAGTGTTATTGATACATCTCCTTTCTTCAAAGAATCTGATAAGAACAGAGCTTGTATCAGGGCAGGATCCTAATCGACATGGATCTATTCTTCGGCAAACATTCACTCAAAAGTAACAGCACAAATAGACAATGAAGTAAGATACTTATTTGCATTCTGAGATAAATAACATTGATGGAATAATGTTTTCAGTGGAGGAAATCTCCAAATGCTCAAATTATCTGCAATTTTATTTAAATTTTAAATGCTTAAATTGTGGCCACTGAACTATTCCCAGTTATTCTTGAGCTATCTGTTCAATCTCTAACTGAGCTCAACACTTTAGCAGAGGAAGCACTTGTGTGGAGAAAAAAAATATTTTCTTTTTTATTTCAGCATTTAACCATTTCCAGATTAAGGAATTAATGAATTATGACGGTGGAGGTAGAGTATAGGAGAAAAGGGCAGAGTAGAGTAGAATAGAGAACAGAATAGAAAGAACACATGCCCTTGTCAAAATATTCTGGTTGCACAAATGAAGACAATTAGGAACTCAACTGAAAAGATCTCTTTTCCCATGCAGGGAAAATCTTTTCTAGACATATAGCTTTATGTTTTCAACAGCTAGAGAAAACAAATACACATTTCTAAAGAAAATAATAGTAATGATTGTAGCTAAGCATGAAAGGGCTCTTGTTTAGTGAATCATCCATATTTTTAAGTGCTCACAATTATAAGTCGAAAAATTCCATTTTCTGGAATTGTGCCCTAATTTGTTCTCAAAAAGAGAAGTAGTTTTAGACCCTTAAGCAACATCAGTTGAGCTTACTGTAAACATTTTGAATATGTAGGAACAGCTTGCTGATGTAATTTAGTAGAATTTTCTCCAAAGAAAGAACAAAAACTTAAGCATAAACTTTAAGTCTTGGCTTCTGTAGCTTTTACAGAGATATATGGAAAAAGAATAGCAACAACTTGAAATGTTATGAATTTTTAAACACGTGAATGATGGACTTATTTTGTGCTTGTAAACCTGGGAGAGGATATATACACATTAGGGGGTTGCCATGGCTTGTGAAGACATCAGCATTATAGTAACTCCCAGTTACCATATATGAAGCACACAGATTTTTTGAGCAACATTTATATATTATTTATTTTAAAGCAATTGTGACATTTGAAGCAGCACTGATACAGCTGCAATGTATAAAAAGAGAGACATAAGTCAGTTCCGATAAAAGATTGAAAAAGAATCTAGGAGTGATTTTCTGTATTTACTGAAATCAAACGTAAATCTTGCATTCAATTTAGTGGCACAGACCTATGCACATATTTTTTCCTGAAGTTCTCTCCTCAATCTGCCTCACCCAAAGTCATGCAGGTTTGTAAGAGAATTGTGATTCACTGATACTCTGCAAAAGGGGGGAAGTGGTAAACCTGCTGCAGGAACATATCTTAGGTGGATTTGTTTCTAAGTAGGTGAATACAAGAGGAAGAAGAATGTCAGTAAATTGATTTTCCATTGCTCACCAGAAAGGTGGGAATTCTTGTGAATGTGAGAATTCCAGCTGGATATTGGGAATAGTCATGCAACCAGTGTTATGCAGCAAGCAACCCGAATCATGGTGTTGCAGATACCTTTATATAAAACCCCCCGTGATTAACCGTGATGAGGATAAACACAGCCTCACTGAAGGCAGCACTCTATTCTTTAGCAGAGAGGGGATGACAAACCGCCTAACCCCACACAGCCCAGGAGTGAGCTGTGCAAGGGCACCAATGTATGTCTACAGCCTGTGCAGCCAGCAAATCTCTTGTGACAGCTTCTATAAGTAGATCTTTTTTCTTGCATAGTAGGCCCCCTATTCAACATAATCTTCAGATGAATATTTCCATTGACACAAACAGAAGCCCCTGAATGTTCTAGAGGGTGCACAATAGAGCAACAAAATGAAATAGAAAAGCCATCTTAAAGTAACAAGACCATAAAATTAAAGAACAAGGATATCTTTCTCATACAGCAGGCATGCCACAGAGGAAGGGTCCTCTTCAATGATTAGGGAAATTGGATTGGCCAGAAAAGATAGCTAATTATAGTAAAAAGGGAAAGACAGGGGAGAAAGAGAATTAGGAAGTAAGTCTGCCTCGAAATCAAGAGCTGTAATTTTTAGGAGCTGCTGAATACTTTCACTTCCTTTGAATTTGGTAGGAGATTCAGATGGATGGCTTTACTGATAGCTATGTCAAAGCTTTGAGTAATTTGCACCAGATTCCTGATCTAATTCCCTGTCAATGACATAAGGCAGATGATACAGCCTCTATTTCTAGTATAGCACGAGAGAAGCAAGAAGTGACTTAAATGTGCTTGGGTCGGCAAGGAGAGCCTCAACGAGATGAGTTCTGTGATGGATGAGCAAAGGGGGTGTCAGGAAACGGCACTCACGGATAATGCCATGGCAATCCTAACAGGACAACCAGCAAACTCAGGCAGGAAATAGGTTTAAACATATAGCTGACGACGCAGGAATAAAATTTCCAGGAGTCCTATCCCAGCAAAGAGATAGGTCTGGCTCAGGTAAGGACACCAGAGTGCAGCTGCCTTCCCAGTGACTGCTAATGCTCCTCAGAGACTCCAGGCTAATACACCAGCCTCCAGCCACTCATTTGTCACCAAAGTTGTTCCATGAGTCTAAATGTCAAAATAGTCTCAACCAGAGTCCCTAAACATGGGAATTATTGTTTATCAGACAAAACAGAATCTCACCAGTTGTGAACTCCGTGCAGGAAACTGAGGGTCTCCAGTCTGTGCAGCATGACAGATATGGGTGACAAGTTTCTGGTTGCTGTACATCAAGAACTCCTCTCAAGATTTTGTGTCTCAGTATACACCCTAATTAATAATTTAACTGGTCAAATTACAAGCTCTTTTAAACATGAGGCCCTCATTTTTCTACCACTGGAATTATTTTTTCTCTTATGTAGCTCAGTGGATTTCAGCTCTGTTTTCATTTAACTGCAGGTCTTCTGTAGGTAGAAAAAAGATAAAATCTCACTGCAGTGCTACTTTCCCCTGCAGAATTACAGACACAATGATGTATCCATGACAGAGAAAAAGCAGTCTGCAATGCACATAGATTCACAAATTTGAAGGCAAAAGATAATTATGAACATTTATTCCTTCCTGCATAGCTCAGGTTACAGAATTTCCCACAAGTGATTCCAGTGTCAAATCCAGTAATTTACAGTTGAATTAGAGTACATACCCTGAGAATGACTGGAATTTTTACATAATGATGATGCAGGGCAGCCTAGTATGCTCTGTAATGTTCTACATCAGCTCCTTACTAGAAAGGCACTGAGGAAATATAAATAACCTCACACTTTTAAAACTTTGTTTTAAAACATTTTTCAGCATTCTTGCATATCTTATTTTTAATTAATTAGACTGAACTTGGTTACTGAGCTCTGCTACATTACATATTCACTTACAATTTGTGGAAATATCAACTCTGACAAACACAAAGACATAACTGGCACCATGGATGCACTTCTGCACTGAAGGTTTATATTACTGAACAGTGTATGTGAGCGATCTCCTTTTTGGATCCTGCTCTGTATTACCCTTTTATCAGATATAGTTACTCTGAATTTGAGGTCACCGTGCATCTGGGTACAGGAATGTTGGAACATGCAATATGGATCTAAGGAAGTGTCCTGTGGGTGTTCAGTAAGTCTGCCTTTAGCTGTGATATTTGTTTGGTGCAAGGAGCTTGCAATCATTCAGCTAACACTCATTAACAGATCTGTCCAAATGGAGACTGCAAAAGCAAATTGCATCTTAGCGTTCTTTCAAGCAACAAGACTCATTTCTCAGCTGACGAAGAAATCATTTCATTTACTGAAGTCAAGAAAGCTTCAAGAAATTCAATTGTTGCCAATGGGGATAATGTCATCAAAAACTCCCAAAATGGAAGAATTCCAAAATATTCCAAAAATACCTGGAAAGAACTTTTCGAACAGCTTCTGTGGCAAGACCATTTCTCATTTGAACAGCAGCAAGCTGCTTCTATACAATCAGTGCACCCATCAGTCCACTGCATGCAGTCACCATGGAAAACATGCAGAAGAAAGGAACCCATGAATTCCCAGTGTCTCTTCTGCCCTAGAATAACCATGCAGCTATTAGAAGTCCAGTCCTAGTTCACTGCATAATTATTGTTATATTTCTTTTGGAAATGACTGACTTTTATCAGCCTTGATTGCTCCTCCCCTGGAAAAGGTCAGTGTCTCCCCAAGGAGGTCCTGCTCGCAGCCTGAGAGAGATTGCCTGGGAGTCATACCCTTTTGTCAGCTGACCTTTAAATACAATAATGTCAGTTTGTTAACAAGAAAGTTTCATTTGTTAAAGTCCTTAGTGTTAGTCTGACGTGACTTGCCATTTAAAACATTTATCTGATTTTTTTCTACCCTGTGATCTCATGATAATGTTACAGTGTTAATCTTTGAGGTCACATACTAGGCAGGTTCCCTCTCTAGCCTTACTTGCAAACTTAATATAAAAATTTTCCTCTGTCATTAAATTACTTTTAAGGAAGTTCAGACATAAGTTCAATGAAATATCATACAATTTCCAAAAGCTTTTACACCAGAGGCTAGAAGCACTCTTTCTGTTTCTCTCTCTGTGTGATTGGAAATCTCGGGAAACTTGGGGAAAATTTTTGATTGATTTCATGAGTCTCATTAAAGTAGTGCTTTTTTCTGCAAAAAAAAGATACTGTATTCATCCTCTCTGTACTAAAGGGGCAAATACTGAGCATTTAATTAAAAACAGCGATAGTGCAAAACTGTTTTTCAGCCAAGAGTTTAGGGTTAATATGAATTGTCCAACACTGAAGCATAAATTCAAACATGCTTTCCTGAACTCCAAGGCTTCCTCTGGTGCTGCCTGTATTCAGAATTACAGGCATGATATTAGGCCTTTTCATGAGCATTTATATTACTGGCAGAAAGTAAAGAATTTTTTCTTTCAGGGGCATAATTTTTCTTGTAACACTCTTGCACAAGCAGGTCAGTCTCTTACAGATCCTCTCCTAGGAGTCACTCAAGTAGTTTACAGACCACGGGTAGCAGGCTAAATGTAAATCTTCCCTAGAAACAATCTGAGTCCCTGCTGCAGCACCCTTCTCCCCAGGCTGCTTGTATAGACAATCTATCAGGATGCACAGGACGCCTTCCTGCCTTCCCAATAGGTTTGCTTCCAGAGAAAACTGGGAGAAGTATGTGTGCTGGTAGCCACCACATGGGCATTAAGGCTATGGGAACACAATGCAGAAGACACCAGCCTCCAGCATGGATACATCAATGAAGAGAAGAAACAATGAGGCCACCTAGGCCTGCAAGGTCTCAGCCCTTCAGACTTGTGAGTGTGAGCAAGGGGAGGGGAAAAGAGAGATGTACCATTGGTCTGAGAGCTGGTTAGAGTCAAGACAGTAGCAGAAATACAACTGCATATCACTTATCTCACCCTGCAAAACCCAAAAAATTCCAAACTACTGTCCAAACTAACCTGTTCAAGCCAAGGAAAAATGTTCTTCCAAACTCTGATAAACACCTTGATCATGAATGTATGATTGCTTTACACTTGCTGCACATCTAAGGACATGGATTCCCTGTAAATCACTAGCGCACTGACAGACCAGTGCTGATGATCTGCCTCCAGCTGTGCCCTATAAGCAATGCTTCAGGCAAAGATGCACACACAACCAAACTTCAGATTATTTTCCTACCTCTGCTTGGTATAACTTGCCTTTAATGTAATTCTGAAGTTCACATTATCCCTTTTAGTCACAGCACTGCAGGCATCTCATGTTAAGGTAATTATCTGTGATGACCCTGGAGTCCTTCTTGGAGTCTAATGTACCTATCATGCTCATTACCATAATATCCAAATCTCCGTAGTACCAAGGCATCGGAGTCAGTCATGTCACTCTGCAGAGCACAGCCTGGAGAACAGCAGAAAAGGAAAATAGATGAAGATAAAGATTCAAGAGCAAAAGCATAGGCTTTTTAATTATTAGAAGATATTTAGGAGATCAAAAGTAAATTTTCAATAATGAAATGAAGTCTAAGTGACAATGTTCCATTGGAAATAATAATGCTGAAATCACTATGCAAAGCACAGCACAAAACTATATTGTAGGAACTGACAGGAAATCTTTTTTTACTGAGAACAAATAGATTGAACAGAAGCAAATTACAATAGAAGACTAATGCCACTGCCACATACACTGACTAAACCAGGAGTAACTTCATTGCAAACCACGCAGCTACACGTGTGAAAGAGTGCTGTGAGAGTAGAATAAAGCTCAAAGTAAGGGAAATTCAGCTCTATTAGTATTGATGTGTAACAGTGGACAGTCATGTAAAAATACTGAGCATTGCCTAGCATGTCATCTGTCAAATTATATATTCACTCTGCTCTTACAGATCTGTCCTTGGTTACTTGTTTCTTGCTGGTTAGTCACTGAGTGACCTCCTTTAACAAATGGCACACTTCACATCTATAGCTCTGCACCACTAACAGAGAAAGTATCAATTACACATTTTCTCTGTTGAATTGCGCATCTCATATTTGAGACTGTATTGAGGGAAGAGTCACGCTGGCATAACAGTGCCTCAGGGTGGGAATCATCTCACCTGACTTTACACGTCTACACCTGAGGCAGTCAGATTCAACTCTTCCTACAGCTAATTACAGGCTTTTCTGTACTAGGGCATAAATGGCATCTACTTTAAGCATGGATGAGTTATGATCTAAAAGTACCTGTTTCTCTTTATTGACTGCAAAGGGAGCCAGGAGTGACTAGATCAAATATAGCCTACACAGAGTCAGCTGAGTCACCCCCACAGTTTACAGTTTTGATAAATCATACATATTTTAAACCAAATTTGTTCAGTGGAGCATTCTTTTAGCAGAGCCTTTGGCAACTAGCATGCACTTAGAAAATAGGTCTTTCTGTGTAAACCTTCCCTGCCAACACATGTGCAGGGAAGTCTGTGTCACTGGGTTGGAGTACTTCTTAGCAAACACTTTGCCAGTTACCAAAGGACAGAAGACCAAAATTGTACAGCTGCCTCCTGATTGCTTATTAGTCCTCTATGGCCTGGCCTATAGTAAAGCTTATTAATGAAGAGAGGGAGAGTAAAACAGTGTTCATGAATACAGTTTGAAAATCAGACACTTCTTGCTACAGATGTCAGGTTATTCCAGAAAGCCTGCAATGGATCCCTCTGTGGGATCCATTGTTGTGTATTGCCTAATTCCCATGCACTTAAGTGATGTCCTCAGCTCACCTTGTGCTCTTCTCTTCCAATTGTCACTGCATGTACCAAACCATACACGAAGAGCTAAAGGCACAGTAGTGCAGATGCCCAGAGTCGCAGCTCTGCTTCAGGCCAATATGGTACAAGAGAGTTCTGGTCTGCAACTATCTCATTAATGTAGGACCAAAGGGCACTGACCAGGATCTCTTCTTTGTTTCATGTTCATTCCCACCACAACGGTGACACAGAATCATAAAATCATAGAATGGTTTGGAAGGGACCTTAAAGATTATCTAATTCTAGCCCACCTTCCATGGGCAGGGACACCTTCCACTAGGCCAGGTTGCTCAGAGCCCCATCTAACCTGGCCTTGAACACTTCTAGGAATGGAGTATCCACAACCTCAGAGTAAAGACTTTTTTTCTAATATCTAATCTAAACCTATTCTCAGTTTGAAGTCATTCCCCCTTGTCCTATCACTACATGATCTTTTAAAAAGTCCCTCTCCATTTTTCTCGTAGGCTGCCTTTAGTCACTGGAAGGCCAAAAATAGGTTGCCCTGAAGCCTTCTCTTTTCCTAGCAGAACAAATCCAGTTTTCTTAGCCTTTTCTCATAAGAGAGCTACTTGAGTTAACTTGGTGCCCTCCTCTGGACTCATTGCAACCAGTCCGTGTCCTTCCTGTGCTGGGGACTCCAGAGCTGGGTGCAGTACTCCAGGTGGGATCTCACAAGAGCAGGGCAGAGGGGCAGAATCACATCTCCTGATCTGCTGCCCACACTGCTTTTGTTGCAGCCCAGGATACATGCTGACATCTCAAGAGATATGCTTTTTTAACAAACAAACAAAACAAACAAAAAAAAAAAATCTCAGATGATGAAGAAACATCTCTAGGTAGAAAACCTCAGGTAGAATCTTCGGGTAGAAGAGGTGACCCAGAGTGGTTGTGGAGATAAAAAATGTCTGGACAAGGTCCTGGGGGCTGGGTCTTGGTGGCCCTACTGAGCAGGGGTTTGGACCCTTCCAGCCCCAGCCAGCCTGTCATTCTGTGAAAACTCCCACAAAGCAGCTGCTAGGGAGGTTGGTCAGGAGAAAATGGAACAGATGCGTTTGCACCTGTGCCTGCAAGAGTGATGTGTGGAGCAACCTTTAAATATGCCGTGAGGAAGGATATCACTGCTGCTGCTATTTGAGATTCTTGTTCAGGTATCCAGGTAAAACCGGAGTTGTAGATTTAATCTCTGCCACAGGAAGTAATTGGAATGTCCTATGAGCCTCTCTATTGATGGCTCCCTTCAGCAGCTATTTCACAGCAAGGCTCCAATTTCTACCATACAGGTGCGAATATAACAGATCTATCCATGTTACTTTATAACAGCAGCATTCACTTGTATTGATTTTATGATTCTTACATAGTAGATGTCGGAGTTACTCCTGCTTTAGTCTGCTTATGCACATTTGTAGAAAATCATATAGTTTTTCTTAAATTAACCAGCCTAGAGAAAAATCATGTGCAATAACAAAATCCATCCAATGCCAACACACAGCAGGTCTGAAACTGCACAAAAAAAGGACAATTTTTCTTCACAAATAGTACACATACAACATAAATTACATTAAAAAATTATATGTCTCACCATGTTTTGGATATTTGGCCTTATTTCAGATTGGCTTAGACTTTAAAATCAAGTTCTGTCAAATTAAAACCAAGATCTGAATGCCAAGCAACATATCTTGCTGAACAATTGTGGTTTTAAAATTTCAGTTATTTTGTAAATAGAAGTCTCACTTATAATTCTCTGTCTCAAGTGAAATACTGAGTTTTCAGACAGAACACAACAGTTCCGGGGTTTAGTGCTTGCCTTAGGACAAGCCTACATTCTGCAGGGGCCTCCAGCCCTAGAATCCCGCAGCTGAACAGTTTATACCACCTTACACAGATTATTTTGGTTTGAACCTTCTAGAGGCGCTGCAGTTTCATTATTGAACAACACCATCTTGTACATTTAGTAGAATTTTTTTGAATATCCCCATGCACTGCCTTATGAATAGCAGCCTGATGATGCAGTTTTCAGGATAGTCTGTTCTTCCTTCGGTATTCTGTTAGTTGTTACAAGATGAAAGAACCACTGAAGGAATTTGTGTTAAATGTCAGTCTCAGAGAATGACGTACAAAACAGCCTCATTCTATTTTCTGCACAGAGATTGACTAGAACTTTTTTTTTTAATCTTTCTTTTTGGAGAATACATCTGGAAAACTCTTATGTGATGCTGAATTTTCTTGGAATTTTAAGAATTTATATGAGATGAGAAGTTGCCCTTATAATTTTTTTTCCAGAAATTGACTTTGAGGATGAATTTAAAAGTTCAGCTAAAGCAAAATTATATTTTTTTCCATCCCTAAAGGGGCTTATATGATTCTGTGATTAAATATAAGTACGTAAAGCTAAAGAAATTATTTTCCCTCTTGCTACTTTAAAAACATATATTTACTCATATATTTACTACAGCATTTACTGTTGCAGTGCTTGTTCATGCTTTGTGGCTTTCATATTAAGGAAGTACAATGGGAGGTGAGGAGACGTAAGTCATGCGGACACACAGAACTGCTTTGGAAGTCACCTTTGCATTCATGTGGAGAAGAAATGAAGGGAAAACTCAGCCAAAAGGATAACACTTTCTCAGTTTACCCTCTGACATGCCAAATGCTGAGTACCTTCCCTGTGGGGAAGTGGCACACAGCAATTTTATGAGCAACATGAAGGCTTCAGAGAGAATTCAAGCCCATGAGACTTGGAAGGCTGAATAACAGGAACTGAGAGAGACAGAAAAATTAATCAGCAGCACTGTCACGGACATGTTGGAGCCACCTAATTTTGAAAGGGGCTTACCTAATGAGACGGAGCTGTTCATTAAGAAATTCTGAAATATCACAGAAGATGGGAAAGGTAAAAAAATTCCAAGTGACAGGTTTTCTCCATTAGATAATATCAGTGTAGCAGCCAGCACGAAGGATGCTCCTCTGAAATTAGGAACTCAAACTGGAAGAGGGGAAAATGTTGTAAGAGTAGAAGACATAATCATCAGGCAAAAAGATAAATGTTTACTACTTCTAGGATGATTATACAAAGACTTTTGCTCATCACAAATGTGGTAGACATCATAAGGAATTACAACCCCAACAGACAAAGCAAAGGGGAAGAAAATGCGTGTTGAGACATTTTGTTTGAGACATGTCTAAAGAAGGGCAAGAGAGCTAGTGAAGGGTCTGGAGCACAAGTCCGATGAGGAGGGGCTGGGGGAGCTGGGGGTGTTCAGCCGGGAGGAAAGGAGGCTCAGGGGGGAGCTTATTGCTCTCCAATTCTACCTGAAAGGAGGTTGTTGCCAGGTGCGGGATGGGCTCTTCTCTCAGGTAGCAAGTGGCAGAATGAGACAAAACGGCCTCAAGTTGCATAAGGGGAGCTTTAGATTAGATATTAGGAAAATTTTCTTCTCTGAAAGGGTGGTCTGACATTGGAATAGGCTGCCCTGGGCGGTGGTGAAATCACCGTCCCTAGAAGTGTTCAAAAGGTGTGTAGATTTGCACTTAGGGACATGGTTTAGTGGGGACTTGGCAGAGCTGGGTTAACTGTTCAACTCTATGATCTTGGAGATTTTTCCAACCTTGACAATTTTATGATTCTGTAATGGAAAGAAAAAATTACTCCAGGTTCATTGCTAATAAAGGTGTTTTGAACAAAAGAGGTGAACCCAAAGGGAAAAAAAAAAAACAGCTGGCATTTAAACTCAAGATGGTTGGAGGGAATTTTTAAAATAAATGGTGGAGGAGTGCCAGCATTTGCAGTGATATTTTAAAAAAGAAACCTGAAGACCCCAAAGTATAAAAGAGAGCTCAGTAAAGACAAGTCCAGTGAAGAACTCAGATTAATTCTTCAAAAAGACATTAACTTTAGTAAAAAAATTTGGGCATTCTTACATGAAAATCTTTCCTTTGGAGCAAGGAGAAAAGGGTCAAGGGTGTCCACAGGGAATCTGTTTGAAACTATAACTGTGGAAAAGACTGCGGTGTAACCACACAGAAAAGATATATTAGTGGACCTGTGGATAAATACTGTTAGATTAAAAATTCAACATTACTTCTTTAAGGGCAAGTCCTGCTTTACAAGTGACTTTGAGGGTTCTAAAGGAGTGAAAAATTATGAGAATAATAATTATTTGACCGGTTTAATCTAACCTGACTTCGAAAGATGTTTTAAAGGAAGCTGAGCAATGACTTAAGAAGGAAGGTCCTGTCATGTAAAAAATATTTGATGAAATACAGAAAACTTAGAAAAGGAGCAAATAAATAGTTCTTACCTATCAAGGATGTCAGCAGTGGTTTCTATAAGGATCTGTTCTGAGACCTCTGCTGGTTAATATATTCATAAATGACCTAGAAAAGACAGTAATCGATGATAAGGTTTGCTGATGGTTCCAAGTTATTACAGATAGTAAGATGAGAGCCAACTGTGAAGTGTTGCAGAAGAACTGACAAGATGGATTGGGCAATAAAATGTCAGATGAAATTTAGTGTAGACAAATGCAAAGTGATGCCCCTGTGAGAAGCCAATTGTACCTTCAGACAAAGCGGTTCTTTCTGAGCTGGCGTTTACTGCTTGGGAGCAAGAACTTGGGGTATGATGGTTCTAAAAAAATACCAGCTCTAGGCTGGTCAGTGTTTTAAAAAATAATTAAAAATTGAGCACATGATAGGAACATGCTGGATTAAAAAAACTAACAAAGAAAGCACCTCTTTACTGCTGTAGAAATTCACAACTCACCCATGCCACACTCTTCAGTTTGAAAAACATATGAGTGAAAGGTGTGACATGGATCCACAAAACCACATTGATCACAGAGAGTAAGGAGAGGGATGGACTGCTCAACAATAATTCAATCAGTGAAAGAGAATCAGTCTTCATCCATGCTCACCATCAATAACAAAACTAAAGGCCATAAAATGAAGCTAGTGGGAGCATTTCAAAAACAAGAGGTGGTTCTTTGCACCATGGACAGCAGAGCTGTATTAATGCTTGCCAAAGGCTATTCTGCATGCAGGATATTTAGATGTCCAAGGGGAGACTGGATGAAATTCTAGAAGAGACATCCCATATAGAGATGTACTAACAGACAGTTAGTACACAGCCGATCTTCAACAGGCTTGTTAATTCCATTGAGACGAAAGCATTGGGAAGAAGCTTTTCTTCCTACAGCTGATTCTTTCCTTATTCTTCCCTAGAGGTCTGCTTATGGCCACTATTGACATCAGGGTTCTCAAAGGACTATTTGCCAGGCCAGAAATTATAGGATCTACCTTCCTATGTGCTTATGGTTTGGAAAAGACAGTGCCTACTTGACACCAATGTGATCCAAACACTATTCATGACAGAATAAAGCTGTGGGGTCCAATTGCAATTATTTGTCTAAAAATATCCCATAAACTGTACAAGATATTTACATAGATCTATAAAATCCTAGTGTCCTGGGTTGCAGTGTATTCTATTACCATCTTCAGGAGCTGTTAAAACCAGGTGGGGCTGTGTCCATTGCCTCCTCTCTCTGGACTATCTTCTGTTAATGGGCCAGCTGTCGAAACCAGGTGGGGCAGGGTTCCTTATCTCTCCCATGCCCCATCCTCCCTCTAGGGGGGATATCTCCTGTCAATGGGCCATCCAGTCTCACCACATTGACTGACAAAATTACATCCTCCCATTGTGAGATGCTCTGCCCAGAGGGAGGAACCAAGCATCCCATCCTGGATATAAGCTAAGACTTCGAACACCAGATTCAGCCCTTACCTACTGGATTCCCAGAGGACGAGAGCTACCACTGGACCTTCAGGTGAAGACCAGACCTTTTCTACAGGATCACTGCTTCAACAGAACCATCTTCAACAGAACTCTGGAGGACTGCAGCCACCATTTTATTGAACTGCTACCAACACCCTGACTGACAGGGTGTCAGGTTGTATCCTGACTCTGTCAGTAGTTTCTTTTTGTACTATTGCATTTATTTTAGTTTTTCCTATTAAATTGTACTTCTGACTTGGAGTTTCTCATTGGTTTTGCTTTCAAACCAGCACACCTAGTTAACAGAGTTTGCAGTCTTAGGTCGCAAAACATTACTCAAAGCTATCAGCAACATCTGGAGACAAAGCTGTCTCATTTGACAGGGAGTAGTTGTCCAACTAAAACAAAGAAATCAGAATAAGGTAGAAAAAGATATTTCTGTGCAATTAGTATAATGGGATTCTAGAATCTGAAAGCAACACACCTGTGTTCAAGAAGTGAGAGAATGTTTTCAAACTTGTGTATCTGAAATTAAGCACCTGGGGATTCAGCAGATACAAAAGATATCCTTCAGTACAATAACACTTAACATGTGCCACAGAGGTTTATACAATAATACAAGGGATTGGACAGTTTGACCAAATAGATTTTGGAATCCATCCCTGCCCAGCTGGAAGTCTTATCAACCAGGTATGAGATCCATTTTGTTTGACTTTAGATGTCTACATTGTGTCTGTACCTGAGTTAGCAGTCTGGACTTCTTTTGCTCTCAACAGAAAAATATTTTCAGCATACAAAACAGATGATCATTTTAGACATGCACAAAAAAAGTTGTAACCAAAATACCTGTTTTCTTCCAGTGACCACAAAAAGAGCCTAGATAATTATCTCAGATACAGAAAGCTGCACTCCAGTCATCTCAAATTTAGGTGAAATATCAGAGATATCCATATGTTGGACAGAACTATTTTTCTTACCTGAACATACTTATAATTTTGCAAGACTGTCCCATACGCAACTGACTCTACAGACGAAGCCCACTGCCTACTGCAGGGCCTCCTTTTATTCTTCTAACCCCCAAAATACATGTTCCATTTCTATCCCTTTTCATTATTTTTGTCTCTTTGGTTGTGTATTTGCTTTTCCTAACTACAGTTCTATACCCCATGACTATCCAATCATCCACAAATAAGTGACTGTCTTCCTCTCCCTTTACCACAGCTGATCTCCCCCCTTGCTCCCCAGGTCTAGATTAGGGGCTACTCCTGTACATTCGTGTCCCATCAGTCAACTTACATCTTCTTTAAAACAAAATCCCACATTCCCTTACCAACGGTTTCTGTGAGATAAGGTAGGCTAAAGGATGTAAGATGATTATCATAGGTTTTCTTTGATTATTTGGAATTCTGGCAAAATTCCTAAACTCTTGTCAGCTGATTAGGCAAATCCAATGAAGAGGCTGCTTTTCAAGGAATGTAGTAGCTACTGAATAGAATAAATTTTAAATTATACCATAAAAGCATAAACGGTCAGGGTTTATTTACACATGCCTGCATAGCACTTGCCTGTTGTTTTGTACCAGATCAGAACAGATAAACAGTCATTTTAGAAGATGTACATTGTCCAGTGTAAATTTAATATTTTTACCTTTAAAAGAAAATATAGTTTACATTCTGACTCTTTAATACTCCTTAACATCTTTTATATTTAATTAAGCAGAGCAGGTTTTCCATCACAGTTTAAAAAAAATCAGAGCATGAAGAGCTAGGATTTATCAGTTAAAAAAACAAAACCGTGTTCTGTTCAGCTAATTTTTGGCAAGAGTTGTGTTTCGTGAAGATGCACAAGAATACTTTTCATCTCAGTTTACTTCACTACTTTAGCTTAATGCTGAGCTAAAGCAAAGCTGTGAGAACCAGAGCATGTTGAAAAAGGAGGAAAGCTCATTTTCTGGTTTCAGTTTGTAAATGAATGATGAGGTGTGAAATGATGAGATTTACCCATTTTAAAAATTTGAAGAACATGGCTAGCAAAAAAACCCCCATTGACTAGTGATGATCAATATTTTCATTTAATACATTAATTAATTTCCATTAAAGCTTGTTTTGAGGAGCCTTTTAATGGTTTTTTTTGTAGTTTTAAGTCCCAAATAAACAATATCAAAATACTATTAATCTTTAACTGGGCATCAATTAAATTGAATTTCCATTCAAATGCAACTTCATACAAATAATAATTAAAAAGACAAATTATCCACTAAATAATGAATTCACCATTCATTGATTTCCAGCGTAATAAAACTGTAAGTACTAAGTAACACAATAAAAGCATGTAGTTTTATTACAACTCAGACCAATATGTAGCAGACTTGCATTTTTCACTGAGCAATAACTTCATTAAATTTATCAAATTATTTCAGCTAATTAAAACAGACTATTTTGCAGAATATCTTTGAGAAAAGGATAAACATTATTTAAATTAATCCTTGTTGATTTAAATGGTACTTAAAATCACTATGATATAAATCACCCATCTTGGTGCACGTTTTGCATATACACTCTGGTTTTATATGCAGACAGTGACATCTCGTTTGGAAAAGGTTGAAATCTATTCCTGTTCCATTGTTAGCTGTTGAATATTTACATTTGCAAGTCTGATATTATTCCATCATCTATATTTTTCAGATGTCTGTTCTAAATTAACATAAATTGCAAGCATTGCCTGCTTAGTCTGCTGGTACAAGATTTTGTTAAGAAATCTAAGTACAAACAGAATTTCCACAGTTGTCATAGATGTAGCTAAGGCATCCAGGTAGGAGAGACATATGGGTGTGAGAACATCTGCATTTTTGAACACTTGCAAGTGGCAGTGTGATTTGCAAATAATGTGAAAATAGGAGTTTCATAGTCCAGCCACAGGATGTCAAATGGTGGGAAATGATGAACTACTGAACTACACTCAGCTGGAGAAATTGAAAGCTTTGCGTGAGGCACATGCAGTGCCTCCAAACTCTCCATGATTGTCACCTAGGATAAATCAACATCAAGGATGCTGAAAGCCAAGATTAATTTCTAAAAGATATTATGCGCAGAAATAATGCCCTTGAAAATTCACAAAATAAAGAAGGAAAACTCACTATACAAATCCCAGGGGAAAAAATGGAGTTGGCATTGATATAAAATAATTGTATTTAGGAAACCTCTTTTGATCTAATTTACCTTCGCATCAGTAATCTTGTGGAGCTGATTACAAAAGTGAAATTCAAATGTGTACAGAGTAAGCAGCCAGTTCATACTCCATCAGAGGATGAAAGAGTGAGGGAGACTACTCTAGCACTCAAAAATGCTGCATTACCTGCCAAGCAAATCCAGAGGAGATATGGCACTGACAAAGAAACAAACATAAGCCAAATAATTTCTCCCTGCCTCTTCATATTTGCCACAGGAAAAATACATGTTTATGAAATACTTGCTAAATTCAAATAAAAGCAAATACCCACATAACACTAGTCAGGTAGAACAAACTGCCTAATCTGAGGATATAAAAAACCATAGTGGTATATAAAGTTCAATATTCAGAGGACGTGATTTGTTGTAACTACTGAAACCTGAAAAGCTGCAGGAGAGCATAGCAGTTGCTTTTAAAGCTAGATCATGAAGGATATATACATATATGGCAAATTACATACAAAATCACACATCACATTGGAATTATACATTAAATTGGAAGAATGGAGGTGATTCAAACAAAAGTAACACCTCAACGCTTGCTTTTCACTGGCCCTTATAAAAAAAAAGTAAATTTTTAATGAACATAACTACGGTATTTTTTCAAGGAAATAGACTACAAGTCAGACTAAGAAAAACAGCTTACAGAATAATTAGCTAACATAGATGTATTCAGGTAGGCACGGCCAGATGTAATTCCTCCGTGGATGATTAAAGATATAGACAAAATAAGCTCTGATTTCTATCTTTAAAAAGCTGTGAGAGACAGATATTATCTTGAGGACTGGAAAAGGACTACCAAATTCTCTATGTCCAATTTAATGTGGAGAAAAGAGAACTCAGTCAAATACAGATCTAATCAGCCTAATTCCAAATCTTGAAATACACTAGAAAATTTATTAAAGGCTCATTTTGTGAATGTCCAAAAGATAATTAGATGATAAACAATGACCAACATGATTTTGTCAAGAAAATTAACATGAAACCACTCTAGTTTCATTAAATAGCTTATTAGATAAGAACAAAAGAAAAATATATTGTGTAGCTTTATTTTAGTAAGGCTTCTGATATTGTGTAGCATGATGTTCCTTAATGTAATTAAATAAGAATAAGTACTAACTTCAAGATGAATGAATAATCAGTTAAAAATTGTATTTCAAATTGGCTTTTACCTATGGTCTACTCTTAAAATGTTATGCATAGTCCTAAACATGTCTGATCTATTTTTCATTCTTCTCAGAAATACGTATTAAAAGAGGAGGCTGGGCATGTATTAAGTTTCCTAGCTGACCTAGAAACTTCAAACATTCTGCAGAAATCCTAACAGATGAGATGCACTATATTTTCTCTTTCTAGAAAATTAGGCACATCTTGGATGAAATATGGCAAATTAGTTTGGACTGATCTGATTTCATAAATGATATTTCATTTAATTGCATCTTCCATTTATCTCCATGTCTTAATTATTCTTCTCTTCCAAATTTGTCCAAAAGGTTTTCATTATACTTAGGTCAAACTGATATATATCTAGTTTTCAAGATTAAATTTTTTTCTTCTCTCAGATATCATTACCATAATGCTGTTCTCACTGTTGTACCATCTCCAGTTTGACAGATTCAATACAATGCCTTGCTGCCAACTTTAAAACTCAATGTACTAGTTCTTTCCAGCATTATGCTCTGTACATTATTCTCTCCCTTCCAACTGAGTATAGGAACTTTCCTTCCATCTAAAATGGACAGGCACATTCATCACTCATTCTCTTAAAACTACAGAGGAGATGACAGATGCTGGTGTCAACCTTCCCTCCAAGGCCATGTTTCTCCTAACAGCCTGTTCTCTAACTCCTCCAGACATGAACTCAGTCCACCCCGAGCAGTAATCAGGGTGTTCAAGAAAATTCAGTTTGTCAAGGCCCATGTCGATGGCTTCTTGAAGGCTCATCAACCAGTGACATGTAGCCCTCCAGAAGGTGGAGGCCTCTATCCTACATGGTGTTCACCTGTCAAGGATAACACAACCTGTGGGTTTTTTCACTCACTTATGCTTGTTCTTTCTTTGCTCTGCATCATCTTCATTTATAATACACATTACTACAGTCATCTCTTTTAACACTTCCAAAATATTTTGACTTCCGTCACTTAAAATATACCTTACTGAAGATTTCTTGCCAAAACACGGTTCGTGTCTAATACTGAGATTATTCTCCCCCTAAAACCTCTGTTCACATCTTGGAAAAAGTTTCCTTCAAGAAAAAGCATTCTGATTCTGCAGTGCTTGCTGTCCTCTGCTACTTGAGCCCTACCATCCTAGTATTAACTTCTATAATTCCCAGTTTCTGGGTTAATCATGCACAAATTTTATTCTACTAAAGCCAGTTGAAATTCTCCCAGCCCTGATTTACTACTTCTTCCCACTCTATGTGTACTAGATCATGGATTGTACTAATTCTAATACCTAATTGTAATACAGCATGTCACTAGTAATTTTTTGCATGTAATTCTACAGCACTAATAGCATATATTTTTCATTTCTGTCAGAGCTAGACAGATATTTAATCTCCTTGTATATTTTTTAACAGGAAGATATAGAAATATTGAAATAATACTTATTTATACATACAGATACAGTAATGAATTTATTGTTTGCTTTCAAAACAACAATCATGGAAAAGAATAGATCCTGGGTTTAGTGATGATATATGCTTTTAGGCATGGGGACCAAAATGCTATTTGACTCATACAAAAGATCCAGTAACTTTCTGTGAGCTTTTAACAGCCAAGGTTTTGGCCCTACAAAGGATGCAGGCTGAAAATAGATTTAGAGATTATTTAAGAGCACAGCTTCCAATTTATTATATGAGAATTCTGCACTTAAAGGCTTCCTAACTCTGTAATTGCCAAAGCTCCATAATACTTCAGGTTTTAATTTGTTAAGTTCCCAAGCACGTGAAGGTCTGCCACAGCTCATTTCCAGGATGGTATCTTTCTTGACTAATTTGACCTCTTTGCTGCCCAATTTATGCCAATACACCAGATGGAGCAAAAGATTGGTCATACTTACTGGTCTCTGCTTGTGACCTCCATGCTAACAGGGAGAAGATGACTTTCTCTAAGAACATACAGATAAAAAGGCCAGGTTATCACAGCACACTGCATCTCAATTAATGGATGCACACTCTTGAAATCTATAGCAGATGGCCATTTTTCTAAAGCAGAACTTGCAACACTGTATGTAGAAGAATCCGATGTTCGACTTTATTTGGGCAGAGGAGGAATTGAACTACAAGTTAAAAAAACTGCTGAAATGGTGCATGGTTCTGTCATATTTTCCATAAACCACTGAAATCTGATCAAGTTACCCAGGTTAACATAAGCATTAACAATTTATTCTAGTAGATGAAATAAAATTTTAACAACTTTTAAGGCTCTATTTGCCTTACCAGGCTGCTTGCACTGAGTCGGGATATACTCTGTTCTGTCAAGACCAGGATATTGTACAATCAAGAATAAATTTAAGTGACTCCACTCCACAGGCCTTGTCTAATTTTTATTCCAGTGAATGTACCATGGCAAGTATATGAACATTCCAAAGAATAGAGCCTTGGTCAGGCCTGGAATAACTTGTATTGGAAACTCAGAATGATTACCCTAAATAATATGCAATACAACATGAATAGCCAAATAAAGAAGAAAAAATGTCCTCAAAATGAAAAAGTCTTCCATTGTCTCTTCAGTCATATCTGACTGTCACTTTCATTTCAAACCCAGGGCCAGTGGAAGGCACCAGAATGAAACAGCCTGTGCCTGATCCCCGTGGCCAGAGCAGACTGCTCCCAGGAGCTGGGTGGTCACACGCCACGGCATTAAAAACTGACTTGTCCCCAAAGCAGAAGGGCATGCTAATCCCATCTGCCAGCATTTCAACACAGCAGCTTTAGGTGTAGAAAACAGAAATGCTAATGGATTTCAGATAATTACATCATATATTACTCCTAGTCTGGATTTGAGTGTTGATGTCTGTTTATTCCACATTGGACTGGAAGAGTAGAAGGGAACACAAGGAGGTAATACTGCTTCATGTGAGACATTTGAGACGAGTATTTGAGACGAGTATGACAGGATAAAGATTTATGTTCATCTCTGATTTTTTCTAATAGTCGAAAGAAGTGTAGAAAAGAAGTCTAGAGATAGTCATTCCCAGAATATACTAGTCAGGCTGCAGTCTGCAGTGTGTAAACGAATAAAAGAAAAGGTATAGGGAAGTTATAAACTCTCCATGTAGGTTTATGAAGTACCTCATAAATAAGTTTTGCTCAACTTCCTTGATTTATTTCTTTATTCTTTCCTCTTCTTTTTTTTTGTTTTCTCTCCCCTTTTTTTTTTTTTGTTTTTTTTTTCAAGATGTCATACTTTGAAAGAAAGCTTTGGAGATAATAGCACTTTTGTAGTGCAGAGTGACTCTTCAAGAATTATCTCATTTGGACCTGGTTCATGGATGGGATATCCTGCTCACAGAGAAGCTGCATGGGCAGAAAATGTTGCATCTTCCTGGCCCTACAAGTAACAGCAAGTTAGACAGGAGCAATCACTGTTACCCACCCACCTGATCTTCCTCAAGGGTGCATTGGGTGAACAGACTGATATGGTTTTCTCATACATAAGAAGAAAATACCAAATTTGTGTAGAGACATTATATCAGTGGTTTAGGAGCAGTTAACCACTGACACTAGAATATTATATTGCTGCCACAGAGATTGAAGAACTAAGGAATGGAGAGGGTTCAGGATGATTGACAGTTTGAAAAACATTGCCTGCAACAAAATTTTCAAAGGTCGGAATCCATTATGTTTTAAAAAAAAAAGGTGATTTGATTATGGGCTGTTAATTCTAATTCGAGTAACAATCTGATTGTAGCTGGCTCATCAACCTCATAAATAAAGATAAAAGAAGATTCAGGGACTGAAAATTGAAGCAAGGAAAGTTCAGATTGAGAAATAAAACATGAGAACTTTTAGAAGAGGTAAAAGCAACTACCAAGATAACCTAACAATATTAATGTTAGGTATATTGGTAGCTTGTTGATTTGCTCTTTTTTGCTTTTTTTAATGAAAAAATATCTAATTCAAGAAAATTTATTCAGGAAAGCCTTATGGCATGTATTATTCAAAAGTGTAGAATAGATGATGGTGATGATGATAATAATAATACAAAGTTACCATCTATTCTGAGTGGAAACCCCAGCTTATTTAATCCACAAGTATTTTGCCACTGGCTTGATTTCATTGTTGCTTTTGATTATATTAAAAATTCTTTCACCGCACCAAATTTACTGGTAAAATAAGCACACACAAACCCCAGCTGAAGTAAAAGATGTTATTTCTGAAATAATTAAAAGACGAGGAAGAAGAACTTGCTGAATATGATGGAAATCCTGCCATTGGTTACTCCATTTTCACAGCAGTGTAGCACAGCCGTGCCAGGGCAACTGCCCCTGGCCCAAGCTCACGAAGGGGATCTGGTCAAAGACAACACTCCAGGAATAAAATGTTTCTCGGGTTTCTACAGCCAAACATCCATGCACCTGTGTACAGCACACCACTGGAAATAGTTAAACCAGAACAACAGAAAACACAGCTGATTGTGCCAGGACAGCATGATAAATAGTCAAACCTGGCTTTGTCAGAGGGGAACAGGAACTTTCAAAGCCAGCTTTGCCACCAAAGACTGTATCTCATGTGTCTCCTAAAGCAGGATACTGGGCAGAACAGGACAATACTGGTACACCGACCCCTCATTGCCAAGGTTCTAAGACAACAGATCTTTTTAATGCAGTAGATTTGAAATGTGTTCCTTGTGTTCATTAATGAAGAGTGAGAGCTGAACGGCTTTTACCACAGAACAGTTTTCATGTAAACCACAAAGCCACATTTCATTTGCTAATAGCTCTACTTCATATTTCCAGACTCTAAAAGAAATAATAGACAGTCTTAATGTCATTCTTCTTTTTGAAATTCAGCCTCTCCCATAGGCTGTACATTACACCCAGCAGTCATCACAGATGGAGAGCAGGACTGGGTTTTTCTTAGTGTTGAAGACTCAGTGAGCTGCTGACTCAGAATCACCTTTCTTGGAGACATGCCTTCCTCACATGTTAGTCCTTTCCTTAGACCACTAGAGCCATTTAAAGGATATTTGATTCACCACATGGCAGCATGAATTTTGAGTAATATTCCCCTAGCACTTGCAGTGTGGTTCAAAATAGCATTCATATACAGTTATATCTTAAGATGATAATTTATTTTTAGAATACAGCCCAGAGCATTTTTTAATGCCCACATTTCATATCACATTTGTCTTTGATTTGCGCTATGGAGAATCCCTAGTTAATGCAAAGTGCATCCAACATATTTTTTTTCAGCATTTTTGAACTGACATGCTATTTTTAGACAAGATTAGTTATTCCCTCATCTAGATACTATATTTTGATCCGTTGCTAACAGGCCTCTAGCCAGCTTTAATATGTCATGTCCTGAAAAAAGGAGTAGAGAAAGTACAAGGGAGACACAGCCGAGTATCTATATCTACACAAAAGACAGAGTGTAAAGAAGCTCAGCTGAAAATGCCCATAGGCTTCCAGGTATATAGTGTGGTAGCCAAAAAGTCATCCTAAATACCTTCTTGTAAGGCTTTGGGAGGAATGCCACAGCATTTTGAGAATCTGCTAGAACAAGGAGTCCCACCATTACCCTGACCCTGGTGAATTACTCAAACTACTTCATCTGTGATCAGCCATGCTTTTGTAACTGAGATGGAAGCAAGGCCAGGGTCTTGATTCAGTTTAGTCCCTCACCTCGCTGGGATCAGCTGGATAAGGTCCCTGATCTACTGGCTAGGCGACTGCTGGTACTGTCACAAGGGAGAGTGGCAATGTGCATCTCAGACGGAGAGAGCTTTGAAAGAAGTTCTTCAGCCTGACCAGCCAACAGATTCACACTTTTTACATGTGCGTTAAATGCTTTTCTACCAAGAAATTAGAACATATTCAGTCTGTATGAGCTGATGAAAAATCACTAGCACATATATTATTACAGACCATCTGTTACTAGGTTTTATAACAGATAGTCTTAGATTTAAAACCAAACTGTCATGACAATCTTCTCTTGCACAGAGCTGACTTCAACAGGCCCTAACCCAGGAGCTTGCCCATTCATTGTGTCCTCACCAATGCAACCCCATAGCCCTGCAGCACCACATTGCCACTGCTAAATAAGAGGCCATAAGGACTAAGGCTTGCCAGGGCTGCTCTCCCTGCACTTTTCTTGACTTGCCTGCAACTCTATGGCTAATTTGTTCTACTTTTCCTTATCTTTATGTGGCACAATGATGTTTTTATACAGCAATCTGTAACAAGCTGTTATTCTATGGAGAATGAGATACTTACACCTCTAACACAACAATGTAAGGTAGAGAAATACAATAGCAAAAACCTTGGGAAGTGGAGAGGCAGGATGCAGCATAGTAAAGTGCATGTCTGGAATGATAGGAGGTGGGCCCAGGCCAGCACTGAGGTGTCCAGAGATATAAACTACCTAGCCGTAGGCAAAGGAATGCAGACCAGGAGCTGGACAAAGCTGGGCTTGATGGCGTAAAAGAGAAGAAAACAGCAGTATCTACCACAAAGTGAGCCACAGAGAGTAAGTATGGATGTAACATGGACTGCAAAACCATGAACGAAGGCCAAGGTCCTAGTGTGTGTTAGAAAATGTATAAAAATGGGCAAAGTAAAGGGAAGAAACCAGCAAGACCAACATTGGATTCTTCCCATTGAAGGATCAGGACCTGATGGCTTGTGGTCTTACCCTTTCCAGCAGCACAAATCTGCTGAGTGTTAGTTCAGAGGAGAAATACGAGGGTAAGCATTCCTCAAGAAAAGCACAGGAAACCAAGAAATTAGTGCTAATATTTCAATTGTATCACTATTATTGAGACCTTTTCTGTAGAGAAGCAGTCTAATTGCATAATTAGTTTCTTTTCAAGGTCAGAAAGAAAACCAGAGCAATAATGACACTTGAATTAGGCTGCTGAAATTTCCATCATGGTAACAATAAAGAACTGGATTCACATATATGTAGTGCGCTTCCCCCTTGCCCATAAATAACACTTTGAAACACCACCTCCCCCTCAGTTGCACTTGTTTACTAGTTTGGGAACAGCAACTGCTGTTTGAAAAGGGCAGTGACCCTTCTGATGGAGTGGACCCACGGTCAAAATAACTCTGAAAGAAAATCCAGCAATCCTCCAAACAAAACCACTCTTTTTGTTACTGGTTATCAGCTCCTGATCTCGTCCACCACACGCTCCACAAAAGCTATGCTGCCATAACAAAGGTTATCACAGACACAGAACAAGCAGAGATCAGAAAAGCTTAAATCAACACTGCTACCAAAGGAACCACAGCCAAAGGGGCTGCTCTGGCTTCAGAAAAGATGTGACAAGACTTAAAGTCTCCAGGTGCTCCAGCAAAAGGTTGAAGATAAGACGTATGCAATTTAATTTTGTTAGTTGTGAAATAATATCTTTGTATTACATTTCTTTTTAAATGAGAGGCTAACCATAATGTAAACCAAAACATTCAATTAGATTTTGCATATATAACACGACAACAAGAGAAAAAGATCAAACCTGGAGGCACAAATATTGGAGACATCTAAAAACATCTTTCAAATCACACATAGCACACATAGGTTAAGCAAATAAACAGCTAACAATGGCTAATTTAAAATTTCTATCCAGACTTTTTCTGTATTAAAGACAGCTCTAAATTTGACTGTGTTACGTATGAAACAAACACCAATAAGTCTGTGGATAGCTGTGGTCTGTAGGAAGAAGAGATCACTGTGCCATGAAATAAATAATGTTGCATAGCTGATAAAGGGACATGATCTAAAAATACACGGGTCATTAATAGCTTTGCATATCTGGAAGGGAGAAGATGCTTAAATTGCTTTAATATTGAATAACCTGCCTTTATAAGAGAAGCATTTTCCACAGGAAAGCATCAACAGAAAAAATGGGCTTTTTAATGAACTTTATATTTACATATTTGTGCAAAATAAAAATTAATTAAATTAAATAATTTTTCCTTTTCTTATTCAACCAGAATTTTTTAATTATTTGGAGAAATTTGGGTTGTAATTTTTCAATATAAAAAATATATTTTGAAATTGTGTATTGTGCATTTTTATGATTTTTTCACATTAAATATTCTTGATTTTTTCAATACCTTCTCTTCAGTAAACATGCCAGAATCAGCTTTTTCAGGAGCAAAAACCAGAGCTTTGTGATCTGCATGAGCTCACTGAACAGCTTGATTAAGTCTATTGTGACTGAGATGAGTGAATCATTATTTTACAAATTGCTGTTTATTAGTTCTGAAATATCCATTAATTTTTCCAGATTAAAAATTAATAAATGTCTTTGTCAATTTCCTATAATTCCTTCCAGACTGTAATTTACACCATTGTCTATTTGGATTTCAAGACTTTTCATGGGTTTCTGCATCTCTTGTTCAAGATCCTCCTTGAATAGGACCAAATATTTCTTGGGCTTCTCTTAAATTCTTCATTATATTATTGATTGCAGAGTATTCTTGACTCCAACTCAATTAGGTAATTAAAAAATTCTCAGGTTAGGCATGTGAAATGTTTCATTAAACAAAATTCTTCAGTGCTGATCAGTACTTAAAAGCTTGAGTGAATCTGGCCTTGGAGAATGTTTCTTCTCTCAGAGCAGCTCAAACAATACTTCTCTCTCAGTAAATTATGTCCTTGTCACTGATTACTCTACTTCTGGTCCTCTTCAAAGAGAAGAGTGTTATCTTTTGATTTAGAACTTGATCTCAGTACTTGGACTACAAAATCTGCTCATTTGAAGAAGTAATTAATGTCTGTATCAGGAGACGGGATATTTATTGTCAGGTTTAAGTTGTTTCATTAGAGGTACAGCTTGTTCCAAGGAAAAATAAAATCAAATAGACACTGTAACACTGAGCGCTGTAATGTCCTAATGTTTATGTTCTTTGGCTCCTTTGCCTCAAAGAAATTCAAAGTGGTGCCAACAATAAGAATTGTGCCAGCAAAGAGACACCTAAGCATAATAGGACCCACAGGACACAAGGGTATCTCCTAAATCCCATATGACCCCGCAGCACCCTAAAGTCCCTTCTGGACAGTTAACTCAGCTCCAACCAGAGCCATTTTCTGCGTGGTACCAAGAGACACATGCCAGCAGTCCCTTGACAACGAGTTGGTGAAATACCTGAATCAAAAACTAATGGACTTGAGTGAGCATACACCGTCCTGGCTTTGATGCACATCCAGGAAATTAAGAATTGTCCACTGCTGCAAATACTGACTGGGCCATGTGGCACTTGGATCTGCACTGATACAGCCATTCCTACCATCTCTTGCTTCTCCTAAATCACCCTGGGTGGAAGCAGCTTCCATGCTTTGCCCTTCTGAACAGGGCAGTTGCACTCTTTTCCCTCACCACACACACATGTTCCTCCTGCAGCCTTGGCCCTGGGAAAACATTCATGTGTGCACTGAGTCCCGAAACTAATGTGAACCCAGGAAAATAAAGATTGGCTTTTAGTTATGGGGTTTTATGACTGGAGAAGAACCACTTAAAAATCCACCCATATGCTGAGAGGAGCCAAATCTGCAAGTTCTGCCTCTTACGAGAAAAAGAATTCGAGATTGCAAATAGTCTGAGGTGGGGAACAAATTCTGCTCTACCTGTTGAAATTCTAACAGATCATATCCTTTAATTTGTGAGATTTACCAACTCTAATGTGACTTTCAGACACAAGGGAAAGGAAGGTTTCTCCCAAGATCAAATCTATCACATCAATGAATTGCATTCAGCGTGAGCACATTAATGAGGCTCAGTGGGGGACCCACAGGTCAGCTCAAGCGTCACCTCCACAGTACCCTTCTCTGCAGCTCCCACATCTTCAACCTCATCTTTACTTTTTAGGGCAATCCTTCTTTCAGAGTCTCAGATGAGAATAAATCTTAAATATCTGCATATACAATCTAGCTGTGCATCTGCTCTAGATATAATTTCTGTCTGTTCTTCTAGAAGGAGTGGACACTAGGGATTGGACTCAAAAGCAATTTTTTCCCCACACATATCTATTTATCTACGTGAAACTGCAGCCTAGAGATACTTTTATTCCTTTTCTTGGCTCTTGACCCATCATATCCTCAGATGTTGTGACACTTGGTAGCATCCTTGTCATGTAACATGGCACGTAACCATTTCTACATTTTAAAGATCATTTTTACACTCCTAAATCCAGCAAACATAAGGAGAAACAGAAATTTTAGAAATTCAAAATTGCTTTCAATCAAAATTTTTTAATTTGGGGAAATAATATTGCAATATATTTAAAGTTTCACAACCTCACAGCTGACACATGGATTAAAATGTGACAGTTTTAAGTACACATTTATTAATTTGACATCTCCAGATCACAGAAAACTAATACAGGTCCTAATCTGAGACATTGTATTTCAATTCTGTACTAAGTCAGACGGCACTGAGGTCTGGAAGTAGCAGGTATTAAAATTATAAATATTTGCACATAATGTCTAAGGTCTCACTACAACACCAATAGGAATAATAATTTTCTTCTTGTGCTGAAGACTAATAAACTCTATTATTCTAAGAAAGTTCCTAAACATTTTCAATGATCACATGATCAATGTTACTGCAGGTTGTCTTTGAGAAAAGGGATAATCTTACTTTAAAAAGTTTTAAGACGTAATTCTGAGCCACAAATAGCTGTCTGTGAAATTACTTTGGAAGATCTACCTCTTTTAATCTGCTCAGCATAATAAAAACATTTCTATTTCTACTGAAACCAGTTTCAGCAACTTTTAAGCCAGGCTCTGATAATGTTCCTCTTGTATCACTACTGAAATATGGGTTTAATATGGTACACCTGCATTCAAGTATTTGCATCACTTCTGTAATTGCTACGGATGGTCACTAATGCTTAAGGTTCTCACTAAACCTACTGATTTTAATGATCCAGCTTATAAGCTATAAATCAGGCTCTTCCTCAAGTGTCTAATCAAAACAAGACCTAAAAGAGTAGCTGGATCTGCATTTCTAGAATTTCTTTAATATTACAATAGTAATTTGAAAGAATTATAATATCAAATATTATTTTGCCGTTCTGTAACTCCTTGTATGGAAACTCGGAAGTGAGCCAGAGGAAAAAAACAGTTACACTTGAAAATGATCCATTATTGTCAATCATTGCTCATTATTATTTTAGAAAATTATGTCACATAGGTGATAAGATCATATGTCTGTCTAAAATCAGATACATGAAGTATAATTTTCAAATATGATCTCTAGCTCCATGTGAAGATAAGGTTACCAAAGAACCTTAGGTAAAAATACACTTTTTTCCAATTCCTCTGAAAAAGCAAGGTGAAAAATGTGAACATTTTCACTTAATTGACATCTCAATGATCGCCAGGGATGTAATGGTGTTGATAGTACAATCCAGAACTTCCCAATTCTGTTTTTGCCATCAGTTCTCATGAACTTTGACAGGTTTTTTTGACATTCAGTTTTTCAATGTTACTTTTTCAGAATATCTTTTCATATTCATCAGAACATTTCTGAACTGGAATAACATAAGTTGCTAACTTGTTGTCGTGGTTTGACACTGGCCCAATGCCAGGCACCCACAAGTCGCTCGCTCACCCTCCCCTGCCACAGCTGGGCAGAGGAGGGAAAAGGACAAAAGTTAACGAAGGCTTCATGAGTGAGATAAGGACTGAGAGAAAACACTTCAAGAGCAAAACAGGCTCAGCTTAAGGTTGCAAAGTGAATTTATTACTAACAGAATCAGAGGATGATAATGAGAAGTAAAATAAGCCTTTAAAAATAAGCCCCTAGGCCCTCCCTCCCTCCCACTGACAGTGCAGGAGGACAGCGCGTGGAGGTTTTTGGGTCAGTCCATCACCAAGATTTTCTTCTGCTGCTCCGGGAGAGGAGTCCTTCCCCTGTGAGGCCTCCCCTCCCAGGGGAGACAGTTCTCCATGAACTTCTCCAGTGTGGGGCCCCTCTCCGGGGCAGCAGCCAAACCGCCCCCGCTGCAACGTGAACTCCCCCCACGGGCACACAGCCCTCCCAAAACTGCTGCCCATGGGTCTCTCCTTCCACGGGGTGCAGTCCTCCAAGGACAGGCTGCTCCAGCCTGGAAGCAGGGCCCTCTCTCTCCTCCGGGTCTCCCACTGGATCCCAGCCTCCTCCAGGCATCCACCCGCTCCGGCATGGGCACCTTCCCCATGGGCTGTGGGTGGATCTCTGCATCCCCCGTGGATCCCCATGGGCTGCAGGGGCACAGCTGCTTCACCATGGTCCTCACCACGGCCTGCAGAGGAATCTCAGCTCCAGTGCCAGGGGCACCTCCTGCCCTCTTTCTCCACTGCCCTTGGTGTTGCCATGTTGTTTTCCCTCACATGTTCACACCTCCTCCTCTTCTCTGACTAGGAGCAAAACCTCTGCCTTTGTTTTGATTTTCTTCTTAAATTTGTCATCACAGAGGCGTTACCAGCCTCTTTCATTGGCCCAGGTTTGGCCAGCAGCATGTCCATCTTCAGAGCCATCAGGGATTGGCTCTGCTGGACGTGGTGGAAGCTTCCGGCACCTTCCCACAGGAGCCGTCTTTGTGGGCCCCCTGCTACCAGAAACCAGGCTGTGCCAAACCAATACACTTGTTTGTATGAATTTGGTTTTGTTTCTTATTTTAAAATAGGTATTCAGATCTTGAGACTGCATGTTTCCCCAAAAAATTACAAACTTCAGCGTATGAACAAAGCCAAATTATTTCCTTTGTAACTGCCCTTTCAACGTAGAAAATATAATGGATAAAACACTGGATACTCACCATGCTGCACTACTTTTAAAAAACTGTGAGAGCCTTTTTGGTAACCTCATGTTCTATCATTAGCATCTATTACTGTTCAATTGACCAGAGAAAATAAAGATCTTGATATACCCTCATGCAGAAGATGAATAAAAGCTTCTCTCAAAATATTATTCATAAGTGTAGTGTCTATTTCTATTAGGATTCCTGGAATGTGATGCAATCAAAGGAGAAGAATGGACCATTGACTGCAAGAGTAACCTTTCCTATATCATGATGCTTTTCACAAATTTGTCACCAAGGCTAAATACTCTCAACTGAGATAGGTTCCTTTACAGCTGGAACAGGTCCACTGTGCCTTCATTTTTGAGCTGCTCACAAGCAATGGCATAAAAGTCGCATTTATTGGTTTTAAGTAGCTCCTAGTTATGTGGATGAATTGTTGTTATTTTTTCACCTCATCCTTTGTGCAGTGCAGAACAAAAAAAAAGAGGACTTGGGAACGATTTTTTTCTATAATTTTCCATTATCAGTAGTGAACATTAACAAATCTCTTGTCTGGGTTATTAAAAGAAAGTCGGGAGCTACATAACCATGGAAACACAACTTCCAGCCCCCTCAAGCACATGACTACTCCAAGCCATGACAGGCAAAGCCCTGGCAGCCCGAGCATATGATCCATTGGATCTGCTGACATTCTCAGCATTAAATTTTGTTTGAACTTACATACAGTGGAGTTTTTTATTATTAGATTTGGCTTTTCAAAGGAAAATACAAACCCATAAAATGATAAAGAGGTTTTTCCATTAACTCGAATGAGCTTTCTGTGTGTTTAACACTACCGTTAATTTAGGGCTATCATGGCAGCTGGGGACCTGACCACAGACCTATTTTGTTTTGGCCATTTGAACAAACACCTAGGCAGACACAGTTCTGGTCCTAAGGATCTTACATGTCTTACAAATAAAACAGTCAAAGTATGTGAACAGAAAAAAAGTCCTCTTCTGACTACGTCTTTAAATACGCACTACAATCACATCATTGGAAAACCAAGTTGCTTTACTCAGTCATAGCCTAAGGATCCCAAGGATGCACAGAAAGTCTGCTCTGGTTTTAAAAGTTGAATCTCCATTTCCCATGCACCACTGTTGCCTCAGCAACAAAACCTTACAGTTTTCCTCAAAGATACGTGCATCTTCTGCTCTTCTGATCAGGTGCTTTTCGCAAGAACACATTTCACTACAAATTTAAAAACTGTCACTATCACACTCTTTTCACTCCTCCATAAGGGAAGACTACAACCAAAGATCTTCACAAATGTCTTGGGAACAGCTGTTATCTTCCCAAGCCAGGTAGTCAGGGTGGTGACAGAAGAGGTGTTGAAACACAGTGTTATTGCAACACTTCTGCTGTAGTTAAACCTGCCATTTCACCATTTTGGTTCCTGGAAAGTTCAGCTTCTACTAGGAACTTCCTGACAGACCACCCTGTGAAAGGCTGTTTCCAGAATGAGGACATACCTAAAATTAGAGAGAGAATCTTGTTTGGGAATAGCTTCAAAGTTTTCTGCTCCAATTGAACCAATTCTTAATGTACACAACACAGCAAAATGCTCACTGCATGGGATGGCAGGACATCCAGAGGCAGGCTCAGACCCAGCACAACCATTCATTGGCACTGCCAGGAACTCCATTCTTTTTTCCTTCTGAACACACCTTCAGCATTTTTACCAAGCAAAGATTTCACAGTATGCATATTATTTATCAAATAATTTTCAAAGACACATGAAAATTTTCTCCTTGGGGAAAGAAAAGATCTGCTCGTGATGCTGGATGATCATGTTGCTTACAGCAGTTTCACAAGGGTTTGGTGATGCAGTGGTGTGAGCATACACAAACCACAGCAGAATATTGACACTGCTGTTTTAAAAATAAACATCCCAGCAGTACCCGAGGACTCCTGCAGGCTTTAGAGGAGGAGGGGTTTATGAGGACTGGGACATTTCCCAAGGTCCATCTGCTTTCTGTGCTGTGAGGAGTGAAATGCCAAGATCCAGATTGGTGACTGCAGGATTGTTTCATCAGCAGGGTCCTGTAATGGGATGTCCTCTGGAAATGTGACTAAAGCTTTTCTTCCTGGGATGTACATATACTTACGTGCTTGTTGGTCACATCCCTTCCAAGCAGAACCCCACTCTCCCACAGAAGTTCCTACCACAAGGTTATCTCACCAAAAAGGTAAATACTTGGCTCTGGGGGCAGCTCATGATGCCTAAAATATCTGCCTGAGGTTTCTGTTCTCTCACAGTGTTGCTGAAAACCTGCAGAGGGGAAGTCACTTGGCCTACTGTCAAGTGTCCATGCAGCGTAGAAGAAATCACTAGGAAATTTCAAGGTCATTCATTCATTTGTCATCCAGATTATCCAGCCCTCTTCTGAGGATGAGAACATAATGGGCCAGGGCCGCTATGCTGTGTATTTTATATTTTAGCTCACTAATTAAAGCAGAGACCCAAGCTGAAAACACAACACTGCATATTATTCCAGGCAGTCTCTTGCCTGAGCATGCTTTGTTCCCCTCCTGTTAAAGGCAAACCACTGTAAGTCAAGAGAGCAGGACCTAAATATCTAGGAGACCAGGCAACTGGGTACCTGTTCTTCCTGTTCAAATGGATTTTCTGAAGCCATGAATTCTGTTTATATAACTAAATCTGAATTGAGCCCTCTAAGTATGAAAGTCGTGTATCATAAATGACAAGTCTGGCAGATCTAATGCAATGTGAGCTGCTCAGCTCCCAGGTAGCTGTGATCTTCCATTGCTGCAGGCAGACCTGCTCTGCTGTCAGTGCTAGCAGAGCACATCACTCCCATGTCAGCCAGTTGAAGAAACTCCTTGGACATATCACATGGCCAGCTGGAGTGCAAGAACGCTTTCCTCTTGTAAAGTTAGACTGTTAGATTTAAACAAATGTAGTTGTAGCATTGTTAGGAATCCTGTCCAAAATGAGCAGATGTAATTACATCCACCTGCAAGAATACTGTGCCAGCCCAGTTCAGAGAGGTTTCTGCTCAGGACCATTCCCGAGCAGGGTGAGTGTTAGGAGAGGGAGAAGAGCAGCACCGGTGTTCTACATCAGGCACTGAAACGTGGCTTCAGATGTGCAAGGGCAATTTCATCAAGTGCCACCACATGTGCTAACTATAGCTATGTGGGATTTTTTAACCCCATCAGCTGCCTGATGCCATTTTAGTCATCACTTATTGTTCTACCTCATCTTAAAATGTCTGCTGGGTCCTCACATACTACAGCTGTTGAACTATTTAGGGGCTGATGAAGGAAAGTTGTCCTCCCTATTCTCCAAAGCAGCTACCTTTCTTTTCTTTATCATGCTCCATAAACGTTTTACTTCTCTTGACTATTAAAGATAAGCCAGGTAAATACCCATTTTTTAATTAAGTTCATCCCAGCGGTCATAGAAAGCTGTCAGAGTTATTACAAGAATACTGTATTTTTACACAATAGAAATGAAAAATAAACTATCCAGTATTGTAAGTTCAAGGCTCCATGAAGAATGGGCACAGAACCCAACTTTTTGGTAGACAACTCTTCATTGTTAAATTCTTTAGCAAAAATTGAAAAGGCAATGGGAGAGCATCACTACTGCCCATTTTAATGGTGGCAGTTTCTCCTAGAATTTTGCCAGAGATGGGTGCCCATATGGCTACAAAGCACCCTTAGGGAAGATATGGGAGCCCATCTCACTCCTATTATTCCATGCAATTGAACAACTATAGTTAGGCATCCAGAGAGATTTAGGCTGAACAGAAGGGCATGCTATGATTATAAGCACTTACAGGGGCAATACTCTTGGAGAATAGGTAAGCTAGATTGTTTTTGAGTTTTTGAGATTCTTAATCTATATTTAGGCAAGATTTAAGCAATCAAATATCTTTAAAACTGAGGCTTAATGGAGAAAAACACGTTATAAAGATTATTTTCTTTATACTCTAAGCCCTCTTGTCTGTATGGAAATAAAAAAAAAAATTAAAAAAACCAAACAATTTAAAGAACTGAAGGAAAACTTGTCTCTCAGTCATACTCCTTTATCTCCACAGATGTGTTATGTACCTTTTGATTTGTGGAATTTAACTACCTGTGTATTTTGGCTTGATCCTTGAAATACCCGATTTTATTTTTTAGACCTTACATTTACATCACTTCAGCTTTAACCACATCATTAGGACTCCAATGCTGTCAGAGCTTGGCTTGGCCAGTATTGTTATAGGTTCAGCATTAACACAGTGTGAATTCAGAAATGCTATATAATCTCAAAAGTAAATTATTTAAATACATGCACACTCATATATTTAAATAATTACTCATACACATGATGTAGTCCATCATACAAATTAATAAAGTATCAGAAGGCATCTTAGAACACTAATCACTAATTGATTTCTATTTATAAAGACATTTATGTGTCTTAATATATATATTAGCTTATATATATATAAAACAAAATCTTTGTTTTTCTTGAATCAGCCTGTTGCCACCTGTTTAATTATTTGTATCTTCATCCTGAGTACTATTTAATCATGATGCTGGTGCAAAAGCCATGCCAGGATTGGTATTTATTCTACTGCGTAGGAGGTACTAATGTATGATAAAGTATCAGTTATCTGACCATCAGAAGGGAGTGATTCTAGCCCCAGAAAAGTCCTTTCTTCTTAATTTTTATTTCCTATCTTGCGACTGCACAAGAAGTTAAGAGAAAGCATGTCAAGCCACAAGACACAATGAGTGCTCAGATGAAAACAGAAGCACTCATTGCCATCCTTCTCTGTTTCTGTGTAAGACAAATGATGTTCTTCTTACTCCCAAAGAGATCAGTCTGTCACTGCTGCACAGAGTGGCTCTTCAGAAGAGCCAAACAGACACTACTGGGTTATTGCAGGACACAGTAATGTACTCAAGCCTCCCACAGTCTCACAAGGGGCATGCCTGTCTTTACAGCATGTTAAAAAAAATCTAACTGAAAGACAAACGGATCTTAAAATGAAATCCTATTGATGAACCAAAATAGGAAATACATGCTTTTATTCAAGTCATTAGTCATTGTGAGAGACTGGAAGGATTGCTAGCTCAAAACATTTCAGGTGCATGTGTGGGGAAAGGGGCAAGCCAAGTCTTCCCCTACAAGGCAGTGCCCTGCTTAACACATCCCACTGTGCCACATCCCTGGCAGATCAGAGGCAATGGTCCACACCCCACCTCTGGCATCCCTAACCCAGCTCCTGAGTGGCCACCAAACCAGAAGCCCCACCTGTGGGGAGGGCCCTAGAAAGCCAAATTGGACTTAAACTAGAATACAACACAGGTATATGTCTTGACCTTACTTTCTTGAGGCTTTTCTATCAGCTAGAACACCACCAGAAGCAGGTGTGGTAGCTATATTTGTTCTTTTCTATATCTCTTATCTTTTCCCTCTAATTTCTTCCTCTCAGAGTTTGAGTAATTTAAAGCTGGATGGGTTGGAGTTTGCCAAGTTGAGGGGGCTTCCCTTTGCTAAGTTAGTGATTTGTGAAATGCTTCATGTTGATTGAATGTTGCTTTAAACTTTTGCCAAAGCTACCTGATTTTCTAAAGCTTGCCAGCGAAGTTTTTGTTGTTTTGCCTTCTTGAGAATATCTTGTTGGTGTCTCTCCTTGTGTCCAACTCAGGGTACAGAAAAAGCCTGTAAGCCCCTCTAAGGGACTTGGTGAGGAAGTTCTGGGGCCTTACTATCGTGAAGGTGGTGTCACTCCCATGAAAAGCCTCATTGTCAAAGAGGAGGAATAAAATGCAATACTGGGTTTGAGGGAGAAAATGAAGTGCTGGGTATGAAGAATAATCTCCGTACCACAGTCCAGTGCCTCTCCACTGCTGAAAGCAGCTGAGTGGGTGACTGGCAGGTGACCCACTATAGAGACCTCATATAAATCCAGCACAGCTGAAGTGGGCTTCATCAGCCAAGAGATCACAGTTCCTGGTGCTGGGAATAGTGAGAGCTGGCAGCTCAGATCCCACTCCTTTCCCTGTGGCTGGGACCAGGGCATCAAGCTACACCAGAAGGAGAAGTGGATACTGTTACTATCAGATGCCTTACTGTGTTATCTGCAGACAGGGATCAATGCCCTTAGTGTGCTTGGTACGTGATGACTGTGCAGAGATAAAAAACAAAAAGTTTCAGAATTTGATTATGCTTAACAGATTTCCAGGCATAGAGACAAAGGAGTGCTTGTACTCCTTTGAAATACTGGCTATGTGCTCATTTAATTACCATGTAATCATTTTTAATGGGAATCAGAAATTTGGGTTATTCCTTTTCACTGAAAAAATTTCTGGTACTACTGATCTAAACAAAGAGAAGAAACAAAAGAACCAAACATGTACTAACAACGGATGCCTATTTTAGCATTTTTCTATTCAAACACAACTCATGGTGCTATATACAAATATATTATGACAATAAGTTAATTTTTGTCATTACAATATCAGGTTTTTAATGTGATCTTCTTCATAGCATCTAGTAACAAATAGTCAATTATCAGCCTCCAAAGATTTTTACAGTATGTACTGCCAATAACAATTAAGCTGATAGTGACTTCTGAATAAGTGACTATCCAGATCTATTGACCCAAGAGTTAAATATTAAGTGAGGAGATTCCAAGGTCAATATTCTCCAAGAGCATCAATAAATCTTAATGTTCTTCACAATAAAAAAGGTGCACCTAATACCATATATACTGAAATTTGTTGCCTGGATCCTCAGTCTCTCTACTAGTCAAATAAAGGATGTTCAGGAAAGAGGGAAATCTTTGTTATAGGTGTGAGTAAAGAGCAAAAGGTGCAGTCATCCAGCCCAGGTGCCATATTCCAATGTATTCTTTAAAATAAGGTGTCCATTGTTCTAAAAGATGCCAGGAAAAGCTTCTGCCTGTAATCAGCACAACATGGAGAGAACAGATGGGTGCTTATCTCTTCCAGATTCATAATCTCTGACTATGAGTCTTCATCCAAATTTAGGTGAAACCATGGAGAGAATTAGATTTACCTCTTGCACCTATGAGCGGGGAACCTATCTCAGCTTCATTTGAGGATCAATGGAATTGCCAGAAATTTCCTATGAAGAACATTCACCAGAATATATGGCCTTAGAGAAGACAGAAATTTCTAATGCAAATATCTCCTGGTTTTTTTTCAATTAAAAAAAGAGAACAGTTTCAAGGGATGCACTAAACAATAAAAATTAAATTTTACTACATGATCCATTATTGCAGTTGCTTTGCAGGTAGTCAAAAATGTTGAAGTTGGCCTGTTAGATACTACTATTTATATTTCAATCATCTGAATTATCTACATATGTGTTCCTTGTAGCAGTTAATTATTGCCCAGCTGCAGCTCTTTCCAACTCAATAGGATTTTCTGTGTGGCAAAACTTTCAAATCAACAAGAAATGCAGTTTAGGGCCTGAATGACTCACACAGCCACTCAGCAGATCAGAAGGAAGGGCAGGAACTAAATCAGGATGATTTCCAGTCTTAGAGGTGGAATGCATATTCACGAATTCGTTTAATATATAGCATAAAAAATTATTGCTGCAGTTATAAGATGTCCAGTAAAAGATTTTATTATGCATTGAGTTTAACTCAAGGTCAGAATTAGAAGGCAAAACAAAATCTTGTTTTAAGTAAAAACAGCCCTAAAGCAGTGGCTTGCTTAGTTACTGTTATGAGATCAAAGAGATCAGCTCAATTGCACTGTGAGAAGTAAAGTGATTAACATATCTTTATTTGATTGATTAAGCATGGTAAATAGATACTTCCACAGACAAACTGTGTTACCATGTTAAGCATCAGGCTCTAAGAGAGCAGCAAAATGCTCTTACTCATAATTTGTGCTTGAGGAGCAAATGACCTGTGGAAAATCGTGACCGGATTGATTTCAGCGCATAGACTGAAAGCTGTGTTTTGCGTATGGATGCAGGGATGGAAAATGTCAGAATGGAAGGATAAATTGTGTAAGTTAACATGTCAGCAGGATGGGAAATCTCATTCCAAGAAGAGGAAGATTGCATTCAAAAGGTTGTGTGTACATACCTTTACTAGTAATTTTATGAGCTTTAATACAGGTCTAACAAGACTCCCTGCAAATTTTTCACGCATATAAAGTTTTTCAATGCAAGGTAAGATTCACTCTTCCACAAACAAGCTTTCTTGGGCTCTGGGAATTTTTGGAGGAGGTTATTTTGGTTTTCCATGTGTGTTCATTAATCCATTATTTCTCCTTACAGTTTCCTTGGAGTAAGGGCTATGAGCTAAATTCAGATAAACAGACTTTTTTACCAGCGTGGCATTTATAACCTATATGTCAAATTGCATAATCCAATAGCAGTTAAGGGAATTTTCAAATATTTACTTGTATTGTAGTATTTTCTCCTGTGTATGTACAATGTTAAGAATACATCTCATTATTTATTTTTACACTGGCTGACACTAATCTTGGGGGGAAAAGAATGGGAAATTTTTTCTTATTTGCTCACTCTAGCTTCTGATATTTAAATGCAAATTACCTACTGTTAGCAGGATTGTTATTCTTATCTCCCTGAACCTTGTCTTTCTTGTATCTCTCATTTGTTCTGCTTTGCTATCTGTGAACTGTCTTTTTTTAATTCCTACGGGCAAATTCCCTCAAGCCTGTTCTAAGATGTACAGTAGCAAACATTCTCTTTTCTCAACTGGTAGAGCCATTCATCTCCATTTCAGGTCTCATGCTGCTGGAAACTGGAAAATAATCAGAAGATTTGTTTTTCTGATTGTCTGAAGTTCAAACCACTTTAATAAGAAAATCCTATCCAGTATTCATAGAGAAAAAATGTCAAACAGAAAATATGGACATATCAGGTATTCAGAAGACTGAATCTCAAACAATATTCTACTAGGGGAAGGGAACAAAAGCAATTTTGAAGTTAAATATTTCAGAAAATGTAGGAGATGAACAGCGGGCAAAGGTCTCTTAGTCACTTTTTTTTTTAATTGTGCTAAAATCTTGTGCTTAAAAATTTTTAGGTAGACTGAGCAGAGATATAATGCCATGAAAACTGTTTGGTTCACTTTTAGACTTGGGAATGTACGGCCATAACTGAATTTCAATTTCTAGTGAGAAAATTTTATTGGAAACTGACCTTTCTGAACACTTGCAAGATGGAAAATATACTAGCAATACCATGCACAAGGGCATGAGCTTGATGGTAGATTCTTATAAGTATTCCCAGATTGCTTCATAAAATGTTTAAGAAAACTGTAGAGAAAACTAAAGGGATGATTCTTCTTATTACAGACAATACAGATTTAGGAAACAAATGCTGGCCTTCACTATTGGCTGCTGCTTTTATTCTTTTAATTGAATTTAGTGTTCATGGAAAATGCTAAATCAGTGAAACTTTTCTATGTTGAGAAAAATGAAAACAGCCAAAAAGCACCTTTCCATGCATGGCCCCATAAATGCCTTTCTACATTTACAGACCTTCCTGATCAGGTTTTAGTGTGATGTGGCTTTCCGTAAGATAGCCCTGCTCAAGTGGGATCGTTGGGCCAGGTGACCTCTAGAGGTCCCTTCAAAGTTCAGCCATTCTGGGGCTCTGTGAAGGGGAATAAATGTGTTGGTAACTTTCTGAGAAGGGTGTGGTCTTCTCAGAGCCTGTTAGGGTTTGTTCTTGGGGATCACAAAAGTGCCAAGAGATTTTAACAAACTTTACTCCCTTACAACACGTCAGGTTCAGACCTCAGTACAGGAGAACCATTTAAGCGCATGAGTAACTTCAACATATCAGGAGTTCCACTAAATCAAGCCTGCAAGGTTTTTACTTATTTCTTTAATGGGCTATTGATATGCTTAAAATCATGCATTTGTGTTTTGACTCAAGCCTCAGCTTTGCCCTGAGTTTCCTTCAAGCTGAGCCCCAGCACAGGCACTGGCTGTTCAGGGCAGTCAAATACCAGGGGTTGAGTGCCCCTCATTTTTTCCAATTATGTCTTTAGGCTGTTTTCTTTCTTTCTATATTTGTCATTGCTTAAACTGCAATACCTTTCTAAGCAGATATTCCTCTCAGTGTAATGCTGTTAAGTCCCCCCCAGAGTGTTTCATTTTTCACTGCTATTCCTGGCTTATTGAACATAGAGCCTTGCAGCTAAGCAGAGTGCTGACCCCTGGACTCTGGACAGGCTTGGTTTCTTTTACCATCAGCTTGTATGGGGTTATTCTTTGTAAGGTCAATATTTCTGCCTATGGCCAGGGTAAATCCTCAAATGCTATTAAAAATCCTTCCATCAGCTTCTTTCTCCTATAAGTTCAGGGATAAACATTTCAGCCTGGTTCTTCTAGCAAATGCATGATTTTATTTAAATGTGAAAAGGGAAATTTGAGAGTGTATTACCACTTCATCTTCGTGTAGGGATTAATAGCTCAGTTGTAGGATTAGCTAGAGAGCTAAGGACGATGCCACCTGTGACACACTAGAAGTTTCTTTGTAGTCTAGAAATGTTGCTATAAACCTGGTCCACTGGGGCCAGGTTTTTCTCCAGCCTTTGCTGTTTTAAAACCAGAGTAACTTCCCTGACTCCTGTAAGATTGTAACTGACTTGCAAATAAAGTAACTCAGAAAAAAACAGTCCTTAATTTCAGTCACACTGAAAGAATTGTCAGTTATTTTCTTTTCCACAGTATAAACTTATACTTTAGACCTTGGTTTTGCTCTCGGTTAAACACATGTGCTTTGAAAAAATAGATACTAAAAAAACCCAAAATCTAATATTTTCCGTTAATTGCCCAATTGCTAATTTATTTTTTATGTAATGAAGAGCTGAGTAGCAGACAATTATTTCATTATTTCTCTGAAGAAAAATAGCTGGAACATTCTTTTGCTAGGGAGCTAGACCTTAACTGGGCTTGGATAAAATCAGAATCTGACAATCAAAAGACAATGCTTCATAAATTTTCTACAATATATTTTCCCCAGAAAATTACTTAAAAGGAAAGTTATAATCTTTTCTTTTCTGAATCACCCCAAATCCAACTTCATTAATTTTTTTAACCACATAGAGCATGGAAAAAGTAAGAATCTTAATACTTCTACTGCAGGTTTTGTGGTAGTGCCAGTCTATTTCCTCAGGAATTTGTTCAGATGTTGTAGAAGCTGGAAACATGTCAGTGTGCAGGTCAGAGTGCTTATCAGCCATATTCAGGCTTTAGATGACCTTTTCTCAGTACCAATGGTGTTAAATTTAATCTTCTTAGAAATTTCAGCTGCAGTGGTAATAGGTCACTGTGAATTGTATGGAGAGTTTGTGTAAGAGAGAGGTTTCCCATCTGTTTTCATTGTATCTGTTATAGATAGATGGGCAGTGATTGTGCCCAGATCAGATTAAAGCTGAATGAGTTGAAGATGAGGCTTCAAAGTTTAGACCTGAGTTATATAGGTTTGATTTCAATGATCACATTCTCCAGGCTTTCCTTGTAAGGTCTCTGCCATCCCAAATCAGTAAAATTTTACTCTTATGATGTTCTTCCCATATCTAAAGTAGAACAAGAAGATTCAAGATTTTAGTTTGGACATCTCCTAAGTGTGACTCCCTAGGAATAGATGGAAATTTTAATATATGCATTTCATATTTTTGGAAATTAAAATATCAATTTTTGTTTTTCAATCATCTTTAAATCCTAAACATTTGCAGTCCATTTCCAGTTTCTTCTTGGGCCACATCAATGTATTTTTGGAGCCCATTGTCATTCAAGCACTTCACATTTGCTTGTTTTCTTCAGTATTCTAAAATACAGATTAGATTTCAATTCATACCTTAATATTGCACCAGTTTCTTTGAAGATCGACTCTAATCTTTCATCCATTTTTGTCCTTATGTGAGCTTGTCGTGAGAAAATAAATGCCTGGCTAGTCAAGTGAGTATTAAAATACAATGCTAATAAAGATGAACTATTGAACTGAAATATGCAACTTTCAGATGTGATCTTATTTTCATTTTTCTTCACTGCAGCGCCCTTTCCTGGTCCCACATCACCAATTTAGCTGATAGGCTCAAGACTCTTGGGGTTCACTGACGGTGTTTTGCAAAGGAACCATTTCTAAGAACCCAATTACACAAGTCAGTTGGGTCTTAAAAGCAAGAAAGATTAGTGTCTTCCTTCTGAAACCTAGCTTAAGAGCAGAATTTCATTTAGAGACAAAAAATACAGTATATTACTATTAAAAGGGACTGGTTTTATAGCATTTTAGTACATGACAACCATAGTGGTATTAAGTCTTTTTTTGGTGGAAATAATGCTTTGTGAGACCTCCAAAGGGGAGAATGACTTAAGTGAATATTTTGTAACCTCTCTTGTCTCTATGAATGAAAAGATGAAGTCTAGCGACAGCCTAAATAAATATTACTGGAGAGGTTATTGGGATCAATACAAAGTTACCAGTTCTCCTATCACTATGTCAGAGGGATGCTCTGTTCCCGTAGCAGCAGAGAACACATTTTATGGTCACTGCACTTTACAGGAACACAAGTACAAGAAAGAATCATCACATTTCTACTTTGTTATGCTTTCAAATTTAACCAGAGGGCCAGACACCTGGAGACACTTTTACTATAGCTTAACTAATTCGTGTCAAGAATATTCACAAGCCAGCTATTTCAAAATGAAGGCTTCATTGTTTCAATACCTCGCTCACTTTATTTCGGGTTAACTGCTTCACAGAATCTTGGTTATTCTTTCTTGATATTCATAAAATGCTACCCTGTAACCTTGGAATGAAATGGTCAGGTGAAAGGAAATCCAGAAATTTATTATAAAATTCTAGTTTTTAAAGTCCAAAGTAAAATCAAAATAATCCATTGGGGCAAATCAGGGTTTACTTGCTTTGGATATTTTCCATTTTTTCCTCTCATCCTTTTCCAAAAGGAAATAAAAAGCAGTAAGAAATAAAGAATGCTAAATGTTATAGTAGTAGTAATTGTACTTAGCTTTGTCAGTCAGAGCTCATTTTTTCTTAACTGTCCATAATGCCATTCATCTGAATTATTCAACTCACGGAGTGTGGTTTGTGTTTTAAAAAGAGCTTCCCCCCACCCCGAGGTACAGCTTGGAAACTGGCAATTGAAAACAGATACAGAATGCATTAGTGGGATGAAGTTGGCTGCCTCAACAAACAAGTCAGATTGACACAACAATTAGGCAAGACTTTCAAGTAGTTCCTGTGTCAGATACAGCTTCTCAACTGCATTTGAAGGGAAAAAGGGATAAAACCACACTTGCTAGAGATAAGCCTGGGATCAAGAGGATTGAGTGCTTCCTCAGCCATTTTGCAGATGACTCCAAGTTGGACAGGAGGGTAGGAGGGCTCTGCAGACCACTGTGAACAGGCTGGATTGATGGGCTGAGGTCTGTTGTGTGAAGTTCAACAAGGCCAAGTGCCAGGTCCTGCATCTGGGCCACAACAATCCCAGGCAGTGCCATCGGCTGGGGCAGAGCGGCTGCAAATCTGCCTGGTGGAAAAGGACCTGTGGGTGCTGGTCAACAGCAGCTGAGCACTAGCCAGCTGTGCCCAAGGGGCCAAGAAGGCCAAGGGCACCCTGGCCTGTATGAGTGAGGCCACAACTCACATCCTGTGTTCAGGTTTGGGCCTCTCACTACAAGAAGGACATTGAGGTGCTGGAATATGGCCAGAGAAGGGTAACAAAGCTGGTGAAGGGTCTGGAGCACAAGTCTGATGAGGAGCAGCTGAGGGAGCTGGGGGTGTTTGACTGGGAGAAAAGGAGGCTCAGAGAGGATCTTATCACTCTCTACAGCTCTCTGGAAGGAGGTTATAGCCAGGCGGGGTTCGGTCTCTTGTCCCAACAAGTAATAAAACAAGAAGAAATGGCCTCAAGTTGTGGGAAAGGACGTTTAGATTGGATACTAGGAAAAATTTCTTGCCCAAAAGGGTTGTCAAGCATTGGAACAGGCTACACTTGTAAGTGGGAATCACTATCCTTGGAGGTATTTAAAAGATGTGTAGATGTGGAATTTACAGACATGATTTAGGTGTGGACTTATTAGTGCTGGGTTAAGAGTTGGACTCAATGATTTTAAAGGTCTTTTTCAACCTAAACAATTCTGTGATTCTGTGATACTTCCTTATCAACCACATTGCAACATTTGATTTACATAATTAAATGCAATTCCTCTTGCCACCTGCATAACGTGACAAACTGACAATAATTTTCAAAAAGGTTTGCAATACATTACCCTGGAGTGGTGGCTCTCCAGACTAACACAGGGGAAAATCATCTGAACAGAGGTAAAATACTGAAGGATATTTGTGTTAAGCAGGGTTTATACACATTTCTTCCAGTATTTCTTGTATCATTACAGGCATCATTCACAGTCAGTTTAAGGTTTTGTCTTTCGTCAGTAATTTTCTATACTTTCTTTTACAACTGTAGAAAAACATTTTTTGTGCCTGCTACAATACACATCTCTGCTGAGGAATTTTGCTGCAGAACCTAATTGCTATATTATGTTCTCCATCACTTCTATGATACTCCAGGGAAGAAAGAATGAGAAATTCATAACTGCAAAAGGAATCTTTTCACCCCTTTGGGCAGCTAGACCTTGAAATAGTTTTAAATGGAATTTCAGGCATTATTACTTTAGCAGTCATCCTCTTCCTAACCACATCTGGTACTCACTCATCACTTGCCAGTCCACCAAAAGAGAAGAGCTTTTTCACTTTAAAACAATCCAAAATGAAACAGTTAAGAGTGTTATCATTAGGCCTTTATAACAACTCAGTTAATGATTCAAAATTATACTGAGCTAACTGGAAAGATTTTAATTGTCAGACCCATGAGGTTTTATCTCAAAATAAAATTCATACCAGAATTAATTTGGGTGAACTCAACAAGTCCATTAGCTTCAGTTGTTTTAGGAACTCAGGAACCTGGTGTTGTTTTGCTGAAGGTAGTTCCAAACTGAGTTTCATTTTTCATGAACTCCCACTGTGCCAAAATTCTCCCTGAACTGGCCTTATTTGGTGCAAATCACAGAAATACTCTTCTATTCAAGCCTTATGATATAGTAATTAGAACAAAATAAAATATATTTCTGGTTCAGTACTAGTGAGATCATCAACGTAATGACTCAGAAAGAGAACAGGTAAATGCTAACTATTCAGCAGAGAAGAATTCATGGATTTGTGATACTGTAATTCTTTCGTGCCTGTTTGGTTCAAATCTTTGCCACAGGAAAATCACCTGCTCAACACAGAATATGCATTGTGTCCTTGAATTCATGAAATATTACTCACATTTGAGACTCTCTGAGTACATCTACCCTCCAAGACATTCTCTAGCACTCCTCACCAATCCTGTCAAAAAGCCAACAAATCATCTCAGGCTTGAAGGAAACACTGTTATGTATTTCTAGTAGTTCTGATTCTTTTGCTCTCCTCCTTCTACATTATTTGCCTGAGTTGCCCATTTGACTCTTTGGCTCAGATTCATCTCATCTATATTTAGACACCTAACGTATGTGACAGCACTTGTGCTCAATCCCTGTAAAATCGATGGAGAAAGACAAACCACTCCTATGAGCCGCTTGTGGCTTGGGTGGGCTGAGTCCCCCCCAGGGGTGCCCATCCTTCTCCTCTGCCTGAAGAAAGATGCTACAAAGACTGTAGCAGTCTCTCCAGCATGCCATGGAGACTCCTGAGCAAGGCACAAAAAGTTACATGCAATGCTCCAGACATGCAGTCTCACACCCTTAGCTGACTTCAGTTTGCATGGGGACAATAAAATAGGGCTTTGGTTTGAGAGCGTTTTGGTAATATTTTAACACTACTTGTGCTTGATCCTTTTGGCACATCTTTCTGCATGCCATTATTGCATTACCTACAACTTGTGGATTATAAAACAAGACAACCTGATGTGTAATATTATATAATCAAAGCAGTGATGAGACACAGGAAAACAGATGGGATTCTTGATTTTCTTTTCCTTCACAAGCCTTTTGCTTTAATTTTCATATCCGTATTGTCACAGAGTTTAGAGATCTATTTTCTAATGGCTTCTTAGCAGAACAAGTATTACGGTCTAATAGACAGAGCTCTTTCCCATTCAACCCAAGCAATCAAAATGGCCATATTAAAGTTTCTAGCTTGAACTTTTCTGTGGTGTGAGAAATAGTTTGAAATAAAGAAGGAAAAATCCTTCTCTCTCATCCCTTCCAGATGCACTTGAAATGACAAGGAACAACTTGTATGTTGGTGGTAATAAAACAATCTCCACGTACAGAATTGTACTAGTAGCTATCTGAATCTGGGAAAAAAGAATGAGAGGATAGGAGGAAATGCCCACACCACAGAGCAGTGCTGCTGCAGTTTTGAAGCCTGAAGGAACAAGAAAACTTGTTCCATATACCCCAGAACTAGCCACCCATCCATCCCTCAGCTGAGCTGAGGTGGACAATGTAGGGCATGAATTCATACCAGAGATGGATATTATTGTAATCAAATCAAATGGAGACTTAATTCCTGGAACTGATGTCTAACTCTTGCACTTGAACCTTGAAAGTCCATCAAAAGAGTCACAGCATTGACTCCAGGTGAAATCCAATTTCTTTTTCATCACACGTATTTAATTTTCTGGACAGTGTCTCTGTCCCTCTTCCCATTCCTGTGCTGTCTGAGCGTACTTAGCTAAATTTATCTGCTCTTTCTTCATTATCATCAGGAAAGATTCTGTTTTATTATCTTTCACTTAACATAATTTTACCCTGATGAAAAATGCCACCTACATACATTCTGTGAAGCCTTGCCATGCCTTCAGACACCAATCCTGTTTACATACCCTGCATCTTTTCTCTCCGACTAATAAAGTACTGTCACCAACCAGGTTTTGCATCCCATCTGGTATGAACATAAAATATTAACTATTAAATCTGAGTCTGTAGAAAACAACTATTCTTCAGAATTATCTAAATATTATTTAATATTTTTATTTATACTAAAATTGAGTGGTAACACACTCCTGGCAATACTTGCTGGGGTAATAATGCTTCTGGTGTTAGGGGAACAACAAGAGGGGAACAACAAGAGGCCATAGGACTTTGAATATTCTCAGAGTCCTCGTAGTGTGTTAGAAACACTGCACTTAGGACGTCATACTGTGAGCAGGAAATGAAATGCAAATAATAAGATGAAAAGGCTGTGCATTAAAAATGCCAAGGGTATAACCTTTCTGACAACAAAGCAAAAAGATTCTTGCTTAACATCATACTTCCATAATAATTATTTTTAGTATTAGAACGTTAATTAACTTTCCACTGCATGTAGTAGGTTGCGGTTTGAATATGATTTAGAACCTGTAACATATCTGTGGAGGTTTCTCACAGCGGGAACTTCTTACCCAGTTTGGAATCAACAACTTTTAATGCTACAAGGTAGTTTTGTGCCCTGCTGATGTTTATCATTTCTACAGGCCTTTTTCAGATAGTGCCCTGTGACAGAAGCTATATTTTTACCATAAAATACCGTAAAGGAAGAGATGCACAAAAGGATGGATTTACAGAGGTAATTGAGCACCTTGAAAGCTGAGAAGCACCTGCACCTTGGGACTTAGAGAAGCATGTAAGCACAGCATGCTCTGGGCATTTGTCTGGGCCAGCCAAACTCAGCTGTGTTCCCAAAATTTCTTTGCCATGTGACTGAAACTACCCTGCTTGCAAGGGCAAAGTGCTTATTTGCACATGCCCCTGAGCATTGCTGGAGGATCCCTTTTCAATGAGCCTGCAGGTTTCACCCAGAGAAAGGCTGGGTTATGGGCAGATTCTGGCCTGAATTTCTGCTGTCACCTGGAGCACCTGACATCCAAGGATTTTACTCTGGCCCAAAGACGGAAATTACCCAAATGAGCATCATAGGTAAATGCAGAATTACAATTTAAAAGTTTAGGACTCTGGAAGTGTGCCAGGAAGACCATTTTTCTCTACACAAAGATCTCAGATAAATGTATGTAAATCTTCCGTGGTTTGTGTTAAAAAGAATAAGGAACAATGATTTCTGAAGGAGTTCTGGCACTCAGAGACGGATTCCATTGTTAAATTCTCTCTCATAAATGCGAACATACACATAAACATTAATCTAAGCATTTTATTCTCCAGTCCCAAATTTGTCTCACTCAATTTGGCAAATAGCACATACTCACTGTGTGCCTGTGAGGAAATAATGTTCTCCCCTGTGCCTCAGCTTCCCTTTTCTACCAGTGGAAGCTTCTAATCTAATAATTTTTGAATTTGTACACAGAAAAATGTTTGCAGGCTTAATATATCAAGATAAATAAATTATACAGAGATGTTTGCAGAAGAACACTGCATCAGTGCTGAGACGTTCATCATAAAGAACAATTATAGCAAACACACTTTGAATATTAAGCCTAAAATGTTTATAAGTGTATAAATCTTCAGAACAAATCCTTTGAGTAAAGCTGTTGCTTTTACAAGAAAGCACTATGCAAGAAAAACAATGAGATTCAATATTGTTTATGTATATAGCATACCATAATAGTGTAGCTGCATTGGCTAAAAGCACTAATGACATCACATTAATTACTTTAAAGATTTAAATTGTCTCCCACTACAAGTGCTAAAGGTCTCCTAGCTGTAGCTGAGCTAAGACAATTCCCCCTTAGTATAAAATCCATTCTTTAAAGATACACTTTTTGCACTTAATATATATCACATTCATATGCATGTTAAATGAAAACCAAGAAGTGAAGACACAATTACTATTTCTAAACAGTTGAGGTGCATCTATTTCAAGGAGGGAGGTGTGTCACAAGATTATAACAAGAAGATACAGGCAGAATAGTTCAGGCTGAATAAGAGGAAAAATGTCTTAATAATGATCAGGTCTATTGGACCATGGAATAGTCTTTAAAGGGAAATAAGAGAACCCCATCTCTAGAGATAGTTATAAGCACACTGGAAAAAAATATTAAATGAAAGGTTGCGAGAAACTATCCTGATGGGACTTAATGTGAATCAGTTTGTTGTAATTGGTTTTTTTCAATTTAAATTATCTGTGATTCATAGTGGACAAAGACAAACAGGAAACACATCACACAAGCATTCCAGACTTTCAGTGATAGAGTCAGTTTAACAGATTAACATTTAGAAGACAGATTTGCAGACCTATCGTTCATTCCATGAAAGCACTTATTATTCAGAATATATATTGATAATAACTGATCATTCATATTTAAGTTTTCAAGACTCCATTCCTTCCCCTCATTCTTCTGGGCTTCATTTAAATACAAAACAACAAGGCAATGGACTTTCTGATATTTATCTCTCTAGATCTTGTCAGAGCACAATAGCTATGGAAATTGTGTTGTTAATAAACTTCAAATTTCCTTGCATTTTTATTTTTATTTCCATGGATATTTTCTTCCTTATAAGCACTAACATAGAGAATTGATAACATGCTTTGTAATATTACGACTCATGGAAAAAATACTGAAATTATAGCCTTTTAACTGGAGGGCTCTTGAGGTGAAGGCATACAGAAGTATTTTCCATTGGTAGAGGACATTCATCTCTAGGACAATGAAAAAAATAGGGGTTAGCCAGAATGAGGCCAGCAACCATAAACTTAGTCTCCAGAAATGTTAAGGTCACAGTTGCTAGAAGGACTGTAGTTTGAACAGCCTCTTCTTTTAGTTTCTTTCCCAAATCTTTGTTCTAGTTAGAACACTAACCCTTCAGAGAGGAACCCCTAAAGATTCCCCCACCTTCCAAGTCTGGAGCTACTTCAGCAGACAGGGACTTAAAAGAGATAGCGACTGACCTTGAGAAATTTGAAAGCCATGTTCTAGAGAGAAGATGGCAAAGCACCACAAAGTGCAGTATACAGATATCTTCAGGATGTCATCCCTGCCAGAGATCCTCTGGTACCCTGAAGACTGTAGTAATTCCTGGCAGTTTCCCATCAGTGCCTACAGATCCAGCATGGAACCAGATTAAATATTTTAACTAACCTGGCTACTATTCAGAATAGAAACTGCATGTACAGCTGTGCATACCATTTTGTCTGATCGTTGAACAACTCTGTAAACACTTATTCTCTCCAGAAACACAAAATCTGGCCCATACCTGATGATGGGGCACATAAGATATCATGGCACTGAATGATGAGGTTATTTTGTTGCAAAAGGGATATCCAGTCAAACACGACGTTTAAGGTCTCCTAATCTGTCTTGCTACAAAACTAAAATAAGTGGCAGAGGCAAGCTGGTCTCCTCTGCTTTCTGCAGCTGAGCTCTTCATTGTGCCTGTAGTGTATTATCTGCTTTTATTTACACTCTGCTGCCATAGCATTTTAGTTCTACATTCTGATTCCCTCTAAAATGTAAAGGTTAACAGAAGAGAGACTTCTTAAATAAAAACCATCACCTCACTTCTCTACTTAATAGGAAACATTGCCTTTTACTGTGTAACACATATTTTCACCTCTGATTCATGGCTCTCAGGTGTATGACATTATGTGCTCACATACGCTCTCCATCACAACTTCAAGTACATAAAACCCAACAGTTCTGTTATTCTGGCTGCTCTGATTCTCATCCCTCACCTTCACCAGCAAGAGCGAAACAACATGAGCAATAGAGGGCTGGTTCTTGTAGTTAAGTATCTCACATGCCCCTTTTCCCCTGAACAAGTGTCTTGTGTTCCAAGTTTCCACTCTGCATCCCTGTCAACGCCTCAGAGTAGCACATGCATTGTCTGCTTCCGAGTTTGGAACATGCTGACTGACAGACATACATGCTGATCAACAAACTTGTGGGTATGTTTGGCTTTCCCAAAGCAGAGGGCAGTAATCTACTCCTTGTATACTTGGCTGGAAGTTTTAATGACCAGCTGGTTCATTATGGGGGTAGAGGGAGGCAGACAGATGGAGGAAGAAAGAGGCTGAAAATTCACTGTTGCCGTTGTGATCAATTGTATGTGCAGAACATAACTTCAGTCTCTCTGTAAATTGAAAATGGCTCACAAAGGAAATCCAAAGATTTCTGTAACTATAAAATGACAAATTATTTGACTTTTTACAGTCAGGTACGTTTTCTAAATATCATTGCTATAGATACCCAGGATAATGAAGAGAAAGATTTTTAATTTGCTGATACTTCCAATTAGAATGTAGGATTTAGGGTCATTATAACTTGTTCATACCTGGGTGATAAAAGAATCTGCCAATATCTGGTAAGATCAGTTTTTCAGAGGCATTCTGGAAGGAACCTGAGAACCAGAATAACAAGCTATGTAAATCTACTGCTTTGGATAAAGTTTTAGGGACTCCAAATAATGTTATAATTTGCAGACTTTGAGCTTTATGTCAGCATGTAGCTAAAAACCTAAGACAGGTTTTAGAGAAGAGTAAAAGCATATAGGAAAAATGAGTAATCCTGAAGAAGCTCTTTTTTTTCTCTTATATTTGAAGGCTAGTGACTTGAGCAATTAGAAATACTGTGTTCAAGAGACAAAATCCCCGAATACAGGTGATATTTACATTATGTTTAGCCATCTGAAGTTAGATATCCAATCCAAGCTCGTCATCTAGATTCACTTTGTAGGTGGAGAGAGGTCAGCATTCATGTCATCCTCCATTATTCACCTGAGAGCAATGAACTAGCTCTTCAAGGAACCTACTGATTTCCATAGATTGTTTAGGACACACAATTAATTTTGAAGTTTCTCAAGTTGACTAGATAACAACTAACCAGGCTGAGTGGGTTGCTGTGCACAACAAAAGATTTGCAGTCAACTAGAATGAGACACATAAAAATCAGGTGAACTCTGGGCACGTTTTTATGGAGGGGTCACCACATGCTCTTGGGAGGGAAGCAGAACCAAGGTGCAAAGACAGAGAAGGGCTTGGCCACCTCAGTGTGGCGAAGGCAAAATGTAGCTATTGAATACACACCAATGTAAATTTGAAGCAACAGAAGAGCTGAAAGCAGCCCAGCAAACACCTACACTTCGGGCTTGCCACATTATTCTACCTTACATTTCTCCAGATGCTGATTTACTTTGGGCACATCTCGAACTGCTGAGCACCTGAGCACTTGCCTCCACTGTGCCGCACTGTGACACACAGGTCACAGTTTAACTCCCAGGAAACTTGGACCTTACCATCTTCTCAGACCACTTCTATGCACAGCAACCAGTTGTCTTCTTGAAATGAAAAACAAAAATGCAGTAAAGTTGTCAATATCTTTTTACCTTTCTCCTCATCCACATTCATTTATTAGTCTAGTAGAAAAAACACTTTCCTACGAAAGCAGCAAATGAATGTTCATTTTCTCCTAGCTGTGAGAAATTTTGGATGGCAAAACGTGTCTTGCCAGTCATCTGTGCAGATACAGGTTTTTATCAACAGGTTTTAAACCATCTATTACTAAGAATCTATTATTTTAAAGCAGCTGATACACTAAATCCATCTTAATAATCTTAGCTGCATCCATACAATTCTAACAAACTGTATTTTCTCCCTGGGTGTGTAACTTGGGTGTGTAATTTGTCTTTTGGTTCTATTACTGAAGTTTCACAGGTCTGATGCCTACTTGCACTTTGATTTATCATGAAATTTTCTAAAAAGTAGACAGAATACCCATGAAATGTTGCTGAATATGAACATTAGTGTAGCACATGTGCCGTATAAGATGACACCGATGCAAAATATAGGACAATGCAGAATCTTAGGTCCTCAGACATCAGTGTTCTTTTCTTAGTCTGAGCATGAATATTCCCCCATACTTTTTAAGTTTTCAGAAGCCAGTAGTATTTTAGATCTGCAGGAGGTTGCAAATAATAATGTGCATTAATAAGGTATCAGAAGACACAAGTTGCTGCTGATTGCATATCCAAGATTGTTGTTGATGACTACATTACTTGCTAAAAAAAGTAAACAAATTCCTACATGGAGACATCCAAGATATGCCAGTTGCCTAGTTGCTAAAGAATATTAACTTTTCAACAAAAAATGCTCAAATGTGCTATCATTTTAGCCCTATGCATTTCACAAGTAACATTTTTTTGGAAAGGATATCAAAAACACTTGAAAGTATGATATGTTTTCAAAAGAAGTGTAAGGATTTTATTTTCATTGTCCACATTATTATGGTCTCTGGCATCAAGTCCAGCATTAAAATGTCCAAGAAATCAAGCAAACCCTCAAATATGTAATAGAAATTGTTTTTATGAAACTGAAATTCACCTTTTTGTGCTACAATTAAAAATACCCACCTTTGTTTAACCAGCAGCTTAGTTTGATAACCTTATATGTCTGGTTAGAATGAGAATTCATCTTATATCCCTGAGTCTTTCCCATTGACTTCAGCCGAGCTTTTCCCATGAGGATGGATTGTAAAAGGTTTAGGCTGCTTTCAATTTTTATATCATATACTTTTATTTAGGTATATGAGCCAAGGCCAGTACTGAAGGAGTTTATTTTTGGAATATGGGAAATGTAAGTAGGCAGTTGCATTAATAGATTTAGGGAAAGTTCTTCAACATACAACAATACATTTCACATCTAGCTTTTATTTAAATAAAAAGCTATAGAATTCTGGGATCCACTTAACAGAGCCTGACTTATAATTTGGTCTAGGACATGACTTATTAGTTGTTATACAATATCCAGCTTCCTGAGCATCACTGAAGAGCAAGTGCAGGCTCCAACTGTTAGATACATAAATACAACACAGTATTGCTTGGAGACTTCCACAGAAACAAAAATAAGGATATCCAAATGAGAGTTAGGTTCCTCTTCCCAACAAAAAATTAGAAGCAACAAACTGTGGGCAATTCCAATAAATAATTTCACAAGGGACTGGCAGAGTGAGGTACCCAGTCAAGGACTGTCTGGCTGCTGTTACTGACCAGGGAAGTTCAGGTGGTGGTTGCTGATAGGTGAGTCTTCTCTGACCAAGGATGTTAATGGCCATAACTGCTTCCATGAAATAAACTGCTCTCTAACAACTATTCCACAGTAGCTTCTCCCTGCAAGCATCAATTTCCAAGCCTTATTTGTCTGCAATAATGTTCATAATGCTAAATTGTTTCAACACAAATTAAACCATAGTTGATCTTCCAGAATAATTATACTTGTCAGTTTAATCTTTAGTGACAAGTCTGCAGAAGACAATGGAAAAGCCCTGAAGGCCTTCACCATGTCCAAGACATGGGTACAGGACCTTTTTCTGAAGATTGTTTTATTTCTGGCAAATATATGCTGTTCTAGGACAGGGACCTGCTTAGACACAGACACCACACCTAAAGGACACAGCTCATGCACACACAGGCACCAGGTTTGTTCTGACTACAGTGCCAGCAGAGCTGGGACCAGGCACATGCTGCTGGGTTATACGCAATATTTGCTCATGCATCAAACATTAGGAATGCCCATTTTAAGCATTAGTGTTGTGAAATACAGATGGCACAGCCTAGGCTGGGTGTAAGATATCTTCAGCAGTGGTTCAGTTTCTCTGTCTGATCAGTGGTACCTGAGAAACACAATATACAATCATTATTCCTTGTTACATTTTATCAAGCCTTTCAGTTGCAATGTATAAGCTAACATAACAATGCAAAGTATAAGCGACATTCTGCAGCATTTGTTTATACCATACAGTTGAATTTTACATTACACATGGATACTTTTACTTTGCACATGGATATTTTTACTTCACACAATTGAAAACAATGAGGTACAAATTGAATAATGTGTAAAACCAGTGAGTACAATGCAAATCAGAAAATTTTAGAAGTGTCAGTGCAGCATAGTAAAGGGGTTATTCTTCAAGATCTATCACACTGTTTTGTCAGAACAGCAGTGCCTGCAGAAAGGCACTATTCTTGCTCTTGATATTGCTAACACCCCTGCCTTTATCACAACTTCACAACATTTGGCACTTTTCCTAAGTCCTCAGGAAATGTCAGTAAATGTGTAGGGTTTTTTCCATTTTTTTTAATGGAAATTTCCTAGTTCTTACAATGTTAATGTAAAGATTGGAAACATATGTGTCCAGAAAAGACACTCAGAAATCCCCAAAATTGTTGTTATTTTTCATACCTAGATTTCCGATTTATTGTATACTTTTAATCCAGATTAAGACCCTAAAAGGCCCAAATTTTCAAAAACTTCAGAGTAAATCTGGATACAGAACAGGTTTCCGCTTTGCAGACTTATTTTTCCACAGAAGTGTTTTTGGTTTGGATCAAATGAAGCAGCAAATCTGAACAAAGTTTACACCAAAGCAGCAGCTCCCTCGACATGGCAGCTGGCCAGTGAAACTGATGCCCTCGTTAGCTTTGCTGGCAAGACAAAGTACAGCAATTTCGCTGCTGAGAAGTTGCTGGGGGCTCCACACTGGCCTGGAGCAAGGGCAGACCTTCCACCGGACTGCCCTGGGGCAGCCTCCATGGTCCCCTAGCCTTCTCCTAGGATTCTTTTTATAATTTAACAAAGCTCTCAATATCACATAACACTCTGATTTTGACAATAACTGGAGTAGGTTAGACACAAAGCTCTGGGAAGCTGTAAGAACAACGACTTTTAATTTATAATTTTTTTTTAAATTAATGAAATTGTTGTAACTATCTTCATTGGAATCACGATAAAAGTCAATGTATTTCTAGTAACTATCAAGTGATCCTTTGGACACAAACAGACGAACCAAAGTATATTCTGGCATCTAATAATATCCTAAAGTTTTGAGAACATCCTCTGTACAAAAGTCTGAAAATAGAGACATCTCGCACAGCAGAGCATATAAATATTAGTGTTGGGTGAGCAGACTGAAAATCTGAGATTTTAAAAAACCAGCACTGCTTTAATCTTCAATACCACTATCAGACTCTCCATAAAGAGAAGAAACAACAATTTTAATTGAAAATATGAGCCATGAGGGAGATCAAAGTTATTTCTCCCAGTGATCAACTTATGTATTTCTTTCCTCATCTGACATTTCATAATGCCTTTCCGCTAAAATATTCTCCTTCTGAGGATCTCAACAGGATTCGTTCTGGGTACAGTTTCCCAGAGCTGATTAAGTACATTGCTGGGTGTCTCTGCTGCCATACTGGGATACCTGCGGATAGAAGGATGGAAATAGGGCCAGCTGAGAGGTCTGTCTCAGCCTGGGAGAGCTGGATTTGCTTTATTGGGTGAGTAACACCTGTATGTGACTGGGAGTTAGGAGATGGCATTGAAAAGGATGTAGTTGGTACGCAGAGCCACATGAGGCTGAAAACCTACTGTTTGGAAAGTGAAATAAAGCATGTGGACACTGGAACACAGAAACAGTAATAAAATCTTGTCTGTGCTAAATGTTCATTGAATAGTGATGATTAACAGAATAGTGGGTTTAGATGCCTAAAAAATGCAGTTTCAAGCAGTACAGCTTCCAGAGTGCAGAATTCCACTGTGCTCCTGTTCTTGAGAAGTCACTGAGTCTGACACGTAGGGTGGGAGGGATAATGGCAGAGAAAACCCTGGCAATGCACAAAGAAATGCACAAAGCTGAGAAGGCTTTTCAATCCCTTTCATCATTATTCATCTGTTCTGACTGTTCTTATAGCATAGGTATGGAACAAAAAACCCTGAAATTGAGGCTAGGCTTCTGCACATGTAGTTTTCCCATGGTGGTCACTGCAAAGAACTAGCACATTCTCATGGAAGACATACATCAAAATGAATTAGCAACTGCACTTGGCTGAACAGGGAGAAGCTGTGGTCCACTGGTCCCTTAAGTGTGGGGAAAGGAAATCTTTAAGAAATCAGGCAAACCCTGGCACTAGGTTGGGAAATAGTAGATGTGATTTTCATTCCCATCTCTGCCTTACTCGTCCTGCCTGAATTTGAACACGTCTCTCAGTCTCTCTGTGCTTCAGTCTGTAACTGAGTAATAATATTTTCCTGCCTCTCTGTGGGACACTGTCATCCTGATATTGTGCTGATGGGTACAGTTGAACAATCTGCCATATATTAAAAAGAAAACTTGTTCAGATGGATGGTACTTTATCACTGAAAAACGTCAAGTGAATGAGGTGTACTCGCTTTTTATAGGTTCCTTGTATGTGCTTTCTTATAATAAGAAATGCATCACCACTGTGGGGACCTGAGTCATCTTTGTCCTTATTCTGCTCTTTTTCCAGTGTTTTCCTTGAATGCAATACACATAAATCAGTATAAAAATGGAGTAACACCATGGCAAATCATAGGTTTTGTTTTTCTCCCTGGAAGTTGCACTAGCCCTGCAGTCCAAAACAATTATTACCATGTAATTTATTTTCACTTTATTATGTTTCTCTGAAATACAAATTGGACTTTGCTGATTATGCAACAGCTCTCCATATTCATTTTCCGACACAATGAAACTTCAGCTGGGAATACATACAAATTAAGGATTCAAATTTTTCTAAGAAGTTTTGCAAAACTTCCTTTAGAGCCAGCTGCTATCAAATCCCATTTGATTTTATAAACTGCTGAAAATTCTAATCAGAAATGTCTGTGCTTATGGGCTCAAAACAGAGTATCATCTATATCTTACCTTACTTCCCTGCAAAAATCTCTGAATAACGTCAAAATGGCATGCCTCTTCTAATTCAAACATTTGGCAAAACAGTGTTCTAATAAATGATGTAACAAGGGAGATCATAATAAGAAACATCTGTACAAATTGCTGAAGGCAAGCTCAAAGTATGTCAGAGTCTAAGAATTTACCACAAGGAAAAATTACTGAGAAAAATATGTAAAAAATATTTATGTTCAATGTTGCTTGAAAAGCAACATGAACAAAATATGTAACTATACCACACAAGTAGACCACAACCCTCTTCTCAAATTTACAAAGCTATTGAAGGGCTGGCACAGGGAAGTAAGATCCCATCCCTAACTAGCATAAAAAGATTATGACCTCTCCCTTTTTGATAGGAAATCTCAAGTACAGAGAGGACAAATCAAAATTTTTCCTCTGATCTGAGTGTAATAAAACTTGGGCAATCAATTTCATTTACTTCTTGCTTCATCAAAAAATGCAGTGTCTGAATCTTCCATTGTTTTCAGCTAAAGAAGACAACAGTTTGCCTCTTTGGACACCATGTCCAAGATTTCTCAAGTCAGAGACCTCCAAAATGAGTATGTGAATTGAAGGTCATCCATCATATAAGGAATTTGCCTAAGGACACTCCTACACTGACCATCCTAATAACCTGATTCCCTGTGCTTCAACACAATACTGTTTTTCATTTTTTACAGGACTTTTTTTCACCCATCTGTACCAGCAGGGAATGAGTAAGAAAAAACGAAGAAAAACATGCTGCTGAAACACACTGTGTTCTGAAAATCCATACCAGGCCCTTGCCAACAGGTAGGGAAGGCAGCCACTGAGATTGTAAGCAGGGATATAAAAAAAAAAGTGCTCTCTCAATGTCATCCCTTTAGATTCCAGGAGGAACAAGCAGTGAAAGACTAAAAACAAGGAGATTGGACACATTCTGGAGAATAAATAATAAAATTGGACAAGCACACAGCACCCTGTCAACCTCTTGCTAACAAAAAGTCAACTATTCCAGGAATCGATGCCCTGTGCCTGGAGTCCAAGAGGCAAAAGTGCTAAGAACCTCCAATGTTTCGTATTTTTTTAAGCTTGGCCAGGTCTAGAAGAAAAATACTTGCAGTGGGCATGTCTGTGATGTGCCAGATATCTGATTATGGGAGCTCAAGGACTACTGACAGTGTACGTCACTGATACTCAAATTAAAACTTTTGCTCCATACTTGGCTAGTAACTGCTTTTTTTTTTTTTTTGGTCATTCCTCAGAGCTTTTCAAAGAGTGTTTTAAAAGTGGAAAGACACTGCTTCAAGGTTTTAGTTGTTGGTAATTGTTTCTCCACGCATGAGGCTACACAGTTTTGAGGGGAGCTGAGCATGGCTTTTTAATAACAAACTCCGCTATTCAGAACTATGTAAAATATTTTTGTGTTCTATAAAAATAATGCTGATTCTGTTCAAATAAACTCACTGCTGAGATGCTGCAGTAAGCTTCAATATTTTTAGACCATTTGAGCCCCAGGCAATCTGAAGTAAATATATTTATTTTAGCTTATCCCTGGTGTAAACAGAGAAAACCTGAGCATCAGGGTAAAGGTCATAATCCCATGGGCAACATCTGTTCTCTTGAATTTTGAGGAATGGTTTGGACTGTACATGCAATAAAAGCCAAGAGCTCTGCTCAATCTTCTCACAGCCCTCCAAGCCTCCAAGCCTCAAAATGTTGAAATCCTTGAATTTCACCTCATGTATCAGACAGGAGTGGGCCAGCTACAAGTGCTGGACAAGAGTCAAACTGTGAGCCAGTCTCAGAGTGTCCCAACTTCAATGAGAATCTCCAACAAGCTCTCATTACCTCTTGTCATCAGTCTAAATCAGTATGAAGCTCCATAAACTCATGAACTTTAATCTTTTTTTTTTCAATCTGTATTCATTCTTCTGAAAAAAAGTCTATGCTCTTCATTGAGTTAAAACATTGCAGACAGAACAGATAGGATCTTTATGTTACATTTTGCCACACAGATACAAACATATAAAAGCTTACAGTTTGTATTCATTTTCCTTTAATTATGCTGAAAATTGAGGAATGGCATTCATTAATTGTTTTACTTATGATTTCTTGCTTTGGCAGGAATCAGAATCCAGTTCAAAATACTGGGCACCTCAGTTATGCTTGATTCTTATTTATGTAAAATTATTTCGTGTGTTCTGCACCAAAAACAAACAAACAAAAAAAGAATAGTAGAATCACAGAATATGCTGAGTAGGAAGGGACCCATCAGGATCATCAAGTCCAGCTCCTGACCCTGCACAAGTCACCCACCAATCCCATCCTGTGCCTGAGCGCATTATCCAAACACTTCTTGAACTCTGCCAGGTTTAGTGCTGTGACTGCTTCCCTGGGGAGCCTGTTCCAGTGCCCAACCACCCTCTGGATGAAAAATATTTTCCTTATCAGGAAATCAAAATTTCCCCTGACTCAGCTTCCTGTTGTTTCCTCAAGTCCTGTCACCAGTGACAAGAGCAAAGAGATCAGTGTCTGCTCCTCCTCTTCCCCTCACAAAGAAGTTGTAGCTGCAGTGAGGTCTCCCCCCAGTCTCCTCTTCTGCAGGCTGAATAGACCAAGTGATAAGGATTCCCCTCCAGACCCTTCACCATCCTCACGGCCCTCCTTTGGACATTCTCTATTAGCCGAATGTTTTTTTTTTTTATACTGTGGTGCCCAAAACTGCCCCCAGGACTAAAGGTGAGCCTGCCCCAGTGCAGAGCAGAGCAGGACAATCCCCTCCCTTGCCAGGCTGGCGATGCTGGGCCTGATGCCCCCAGAACATGGGTGGCCCTCTTGGCTGCCAGGGCACTGCTGACTCATATTCAACTTTCCACTGACCAAGACCCCCAGGTCCCTTTACTCAGCACTGCTTTCCAGCCTCTCATTCCCCAGTCTGTCCATATATCCAGGGTTGCCCCATCCCAGGTGCAGAATCCAGCACTTTCCCTCGTTGAACTTCATACGGTTGATGATTGCCCATCTCTCTAATTTGTCAAGGACTCTCTACAGGGCCTCTCTGCCCTTGAAGAAGTTGACATCTCCTTCCAGTTTAGTGTTGTTAAGTTACTTACTTAATATTCTTTTGAGTCCTGAGCTCAGGTAAGTAAAGATGCAGAAGAGAACCGGGCTGAGGATGGAGCCCTGTGGAGCCCCACCAGTGACAGTCTCCAGCCTGGTGTCCCCCATTCACTATAACCTTTGTGCCTGACCCGTGAGCCCGTTGCTCTCCCATCATAACTCATTGTCTCCCATCATAACATATTGTTTCATATGACACATCCTTCAAGATTTTAGATCTAAACAGTTTACAGTCGCTCAGATCTCTGGGATATTCAGATGTAACACTGCTACAAATCCATCTCTGTTTTTCTCAGCGTTTGCACTGCTCATAGACACTGGAGTGCCTATCTGCTGTGTACCTGCAGTTATGATTTATAAAAGAAATTTAGAACAAACTGTTCCTGTATTGTTCTGCTCACATGAACTGAAATACACCTAAAACATGAGTTCTTCAAGGATATTATGCAGTGGGCTTGTTTCTAGTGAGGCTGTTCTAAATCTAACGTAATGAAACAGCAAGGTTAAAATGCCAGTATATTTAACTTTATTTATAGCAAAGCAGCTGTACTAGTTCAAGGCATTTTATTTTTCCAAGTAAGATTTTGCATAATGGTCTGCCTTTCTTGTTCAAATGAGGAAAAAAAGAAAATATTGGCAACGTATGAAAGGAAGAAAGCAAACATAAGAAACACATTCCTAACATGGATCCACAGTGACACAATGAAGACCCGAGTCTGGGAATTCACCAAAGTCTGGACATATTTGGAAGAAAATGAAGAAGCCACTTGCAGAGACCTCTCTCAAAGACAGATATTTTCAAATGAGTTCTAGATCTCCTTGAAATGTCATTCATCAAACCAACTTCTGACTGCAGATACAAGCTCTTGCGCTTAGAAGGTGCAGACCCTCCTCAGCTATGGTGTTTTACCATTATAACTGAGATACATCACTTTTCATTACCTAAATGAGCTGAAATCATGTCTTCACTCCTACAAACCAATGAAGCATACTGAGGATTGTTCTATGCCAGCATGCATAAGAAATTCCATTTTGCATTAAAATAGATATTAACTGATAGTAAGCAATTATTTATACCGCTGCACTGAAAAAGTCTTTAGGAAGAACATATACAATTGTGTTTTCAAGCTTAACACTGTCTCCTGACTGATGATTGTTTGATTTCTGAAGCTGTTTGATGCAAAAACTCTAGGCAATTATTAAGTTAAGATGCAGGCAGATGTAGATCAACTATGGATACATCTTCTATATATTTACACATTATTTATACAGATGACAAAGGGTCACATCCTGAGGATGCTGGCAATTTATGAGATCCCAGGATCGCTCCTAAAGAATCACATGGAGCTTTTGTATTTATTAGAGGTTCCCTGTCATTTGGCCATTGACCATCTGAAAGAAGGATGACATCCACAGGCTCTGTACCATCAAGCATTTTTTTCTCTGTGCAAATGTAAGTGATTCCCACATCACAGCACTAAACATCACAGCATGGGAATCACTGCACTAAATTACATTTTAGATCCTAAAATTATATGCCAGCTAACTAACTAACACTGGAAGAGAAAACATGGGTGCCTGAGTCCACTTCTACATAATCTCAGGCAAATACGTTGTTGTCACTAAGGCCAGAGGTTCGTAAGGACATCCCCTCTATTCTCTGTACCACTATCCACTGAGCATCGCACATATTTGACATAAGACCCTTTCCTTTAAGGAATAAAAAACCTAGGAAAAATGACCATACGCAAGGACAGGAGGAATTAAGAGTCTCACATATGCAATGGACAGAAAAATGCTGACACCAAAATTCTTATGACCTATATTTAGGCTATCCTAAGGAGAACGAGCTCTTTGTCATTTCTGCAAAGTAAAAACAAAAGATAGGCTTTTAAATAATAACAGACGGTCTTACACAGCTTAAAACCAATAAATGTTCAGTACTAGCAGAGATTTTACTGTTCCCACTACATACTAACACCTTAGCACTAAACTTGAATTACAATTAAGAGACTGACATAAAATGGAAAAAGATAGGCTCAAGGCAGAAAGACTTACAGACATTAGAAATTAATTTCTAAATCTCTAAACACAATTTTTTCAGAATTTCAGTGATAACATTTTATTGGAAACTGTCTTGTGCTGCTTTTATATTTTATCATGGTAGCACCAACACAAGTGCTCTTGGGATATATGTATGGTCCTGGACTCATGCCTGATGTGTCTTTGGCCCAGCCTTTGCAAAACTGCCTGAATTTCCCCACACACTCACACCAAGAAAAAGGTTTTCCACTTTCAGAATCCAAGACCGCAGTGGTACTATGGCATGACCCCCATGATGTTAAAATGGTGGTGAGATTAATTTGCAGAATAACACAATTTACACTGGGCAATTTCCATGTCATCCCTCACATGACATCATCACAGTGCATGCCTGGCGCTGGCACCACGAGCTGCCTGCGCAGCCAGCGTGTGACACGTGCTGTGTGAGCGAGGCTGGAGAGGAATGGCAGCACTGTTGGCCTCCCTGGGCATCAGCTGGGACTGAGGCTCCCCGCCCAGGATCCTGCACCCAAACAGGGTCTGCCAAATGCCCTTTTCTACCAGGGTCTGTGCCCAGCAACTGTCTCCCTGCTCCTGTGGCCTCGAGGGGCTGTTTACATCACACTGCATAAGCTGTGTCCCTGCTACCTGGCCCAGGGAGGAACCTCCCATGTCAGTTTAGTCAGAAAAGCAGATGGTCTGAAGGCACCTCCGCATGTTTTGCCAGGCAAGTGCCTGTTCAGAGAGTACCCCCGAGCAGGAAGACGAGCTCATTCAGACTCAACACCACCATGTGAGTAACAGAGAGCGTAACACCAGGCACATTTATTTATTTGATAAGTGAGTTCATGCTGAGCGTTACGAAGCTGCCCAGTTAAAGCATCAACCTTGTCAGAGTTCTCCACGAGCATAGCCACCAAGACAAAGTGAATATGACAGTGTTGAGAAATACTACAATAAATAAATAAATAAACAAACAGATAAATACATAAATAAGCAAAACAACCTCCAAAGCAACAACAAAACAAAATATTCCCCACTCCCCCCATTCCTACTCCAATCCCTTCTCCAAGCTGTTTAAGGCATAAATTGCCACCTACCATGATTTCTTCTTTGGCTATATTACCACAGCCCAAATTTTGCCCTCTAGCAATGGATTTATCAGTATCTCTGGGGTACAATTTAGCTGAAAATGTGAAATTGTATATATATTTCATATGCTTCAGTAGATGTTTAAATATGTTGATCTTATTTTCCCTTTAGTATATTTAGCATATAAATTGTCTCTTTTTAGTGTTACATATATTTTATCTCTTCCAAAACATAGTATCAGTTATAGGTCAAGAACAGATTTTTCCATAACACTGCTCTGGTTTTACGCCATTGTAACTGGTAAATGAAAAAGCATATTTACTACCATAACATTAAAGTAGCACAGAGAAGAACTGGATCATAGGTTGGTTCAATTCAGGAGAGCAAGAATCAACAAAAAACCAGAGTGTCCACTTTACCCATCAGGGAACTGTGCAAATATGACTCAAAAGCAGTTTGCCCCATGGTGCCAGACACAGCGAAATACAAAGGCTGCCTCATGTACACATTTTAACTCTTTTCACAGCCACAGCAAGTGGAAGAGGCGTGTTCCCAAGAGGTAAATGTGTGCAGCCTTGCTGGCTGCTGTTGCCAGCTCAGAAGTGAGTGTAAGCTCTCTGAACTGGGGAGAGCAGGACATGATGAGTGTGAGCTGCAAGAAGCCTATGGAGGTAATGGTCACTCCTGCTCTGGTTTTTACACAGCTATGAGGGATATCTTTGTATCGAGTTTCCAAATGACCAAATGATACACAAAATCCATCTCAGGGAAGTATTCACGTTTTTCCTAGATTTTCATGTGGTTTCACTAGTTAGAAATATGAAAGTTGTTATTGCAATATGACCAGACAGCTCTCCATACATCATTTATAATATTTCCAGAGCCACAGCCATCTGATATCAAACCCATTTGATATCAGCCTCATTTCAAAATGTAATTAAGGTTGCAACTCCCAAGAGAAACTATTGCATTTTTCTGAAGGATGGCAGATAGCATTTAACCAAAGAAGAGATTCTCCCACAGTCAGGGGTGGGAGAATGTCCACTCCTGCTTCTGTACCAGGCCAGTGCATAAGAGGGTGAAGAATTATGAACACCTTACATTTTTGAAACACATAACATTATGAGTTTTAACACAAATGGGAAAAAACCCCTCACCAAAGCCAAATGCAATGCTGATTATGTATTCAGAAGTTTTTGGAGGAATATCAAATCTAACTCTGTATTCCTAATGAATACAAAAAGGCTGATTCTTCACAGTTGGCAGGTTGGTGTGAGCCATATAACAGAAATTTGTGGCTGTTCTAGCTTTGCAGTTAGAACTAGGGCTATCGAAATGATGGATGGTAAGGGATGTTTTACAGTATCTGCTGCAAGCCTGCTTACATTTTGCATGTAAGTCCTTTTCTCTGCAGTGTGCTGAGAGAGCAGCAGATCTGAATGCTCTCAGTTATAAATGTCAGCTTCAAACCACTCAGGTGGGATCGACAGCACTAAACTGGATTAAAAACAGCCCACATGAGAACAGAATCAGACCCAGCAGTTACAAAACAGCTATATTAGAAGACAGTTAGCTGTTTCCATAGAAATGGAAATATAGATTCAATCCCTTCAAATCAGAGCTCTGAACGAAGCAGGAGTAACCAAACTGTTTGCAAACGTGCCATGTCAAACAGAAATCTCTGGTAAAAGTGCAGACTCGTAGTGCTTAGAAAGCTGATGTAACTAATGCTTATGATACAAAGTCAGGAAAAATGCAGGCCCCGGTGTCTCCGGGCTGCCTTGCTCTTGGGAAGGAGGAGAACTGCAAGACGACTATACATCGCTGATTATCGTGACAGCTCCGTCCTTCCCCCGGTTAGAGCAGTTTACAGCGCTCACGCTCAGCGGCGCTTACCCCCCCGCGCATCTCCCGGCGCACGGGGATGCGGAGCCAGCAGGTGGCACTCGGGAATGCCCGGCCGCGCCCCGCCGCGCCCCGGGCCAAGCGGGACAGCTGAAGCGCCAGAAACACTGCCACGCCGGAGCGCTTGTGCGCTAGGGGCAGGGCCGACCCCTCGCCAGGCGCGGATTGCTCCCACCCGGTTGCGCCGGCGATGCGGAAATTCCTCGCTCGGTGCCCCGCAGCAGTCGGCTGCCAGCAGCGGCACTTGGTGAGCCCCGCCACGCTTCCAGAGCTGGGTTTTAAATACCGGAATAACCCTGACGGGGCGTGCAAAGCTCCAGCAAACTGCCCAAGCAGCAACTGAAAGGAGCTTCAAAGAGTGAGTGAGGAGAACAAGCAGGAATTGTGAGTGCAGAAGACACGAGCTGCAGTCTCTGAAGGGAGGCTGAAGGCCCTGGAGCTGGGAGGCGATGAGAACGCCCTGGCAGCCACAGCAGTGCCTGGCCTTCCAGGAGGGAGCCTCAGCTCTGCCTCTAGCCATTCTTACTCCACACATAACGAAAATCAATTAGCAGACACTTTTCTTCCGAACTTAATCCCAATCTTGGGCTTTTCATTAGTTTGGGAGAGTGCTGGCGACTCCCACATCAGCAAGAATTCCCGACTGCTTTCAGAAAGGCTGCTTGCTGCATTCCTCTGAGAAATGCCTTCCCATTTGCACAGCATAAACAAGCACAGGCATGGGCGAGACTTTCTGAAACCCTTTGCAGCACAGTAAAATGGATACTCCTCCACATGCCTTTATTTCTAAGGATGAACTTTGACCTCTCTACTTCTAGCAGCACTTTTTAAAGGGGTTTTTTGGGTTGTTTTTTGGGAGGATTTTGTGGTTTTGTACTTTTTTTTTTACAATAAAGTGAAAAGAGGAAAGTGGATAAAATCAAAAAGAACAAAATGTAAATGAAACAACAAATTGACACTTCCCGGGGAAGACTGAAAACAAAAAAAAAAAAATTTTTTGGAAACTAGTTTGCACTAATTTATTCTGAATTTCCAATATATCCTCTTGTCCACTGTGGCTTCACATGGCCTTTTAATTATCTTTGATCATAATGGCAGGTTCCAGACCCTTATTCCCTTTTTACAGCATTTTGTCCTCCACATCAGCCTACTGTACTTGTAACTGCTTAGCAGATGTTTGTGTTCTTGGTAGGAAGTCACTTATGTGCCTTTGTTCTTTATTAGGAATGGCTGATTTGGCTAGGCTGAAACTATTGATGGCAATAACAGAAACATGGAAAAAATTCTCACATGTTCCAGATACAAATTTCATTATTTTAAGAATAAAAACCTGCTAGCAAAAGTATTTTCATTCCAGTTAAGGTGTTCTAGGTTTGTGTTCTGCTCCTTCAAAAATTGTCCTGTATTTTCTTTTCAGTTCAGTCAGTCACTATAACAATGCCTTAAACCATCGTTGTATGTGGAGACATCAATAATTTTAAAACCTTTTATTTAAATATTTCTCTATTGAGGTAAACAGAGATACAGAGCTAAAGCTCTTGAAATGCCATGCAGTTTTCCATGCAGAGAGATCTAGGAAGAAATGAAACAGTTGCACATTTTACTCACACATTTGCAACACTGTTTCACGCAGCAATAACTTGGTTACTACGTCATAAATACCTTATTATCTCTACTGACTTTGACAGTAAAAACAGGGGGGAAATCCTGTTTCTGAACCATCGATGGGAAAATATGGGGCTACATCAATGCTTAAAAAAAGAACTACTTGAAAAGCCCAAAGCATTGTTGAAAGTAAATGATTAATTCTTGAAAATTTTTGCACATTTAGATACAGACATAAAAGCTGAAAAAGTACAGAATCCCCTAATCTCCCTGATTATGCTTCCTTTAAGTAACTGCTCATTAAAATAATTTCATGCATGTCCTCCTATCATGACTGAAAATTAGACTGACTGTTCAAAAAATAAATAAATGGGAGTTTTCTTTCTTGTTGCAAAACCAGGTTGAATAAAGAACATAAAGAACATAATTTCCCCTCCTTTCTCACATCCACCCACTCACCCAGTTTTTGTTTAGTGAAGATTTCTTTTTTCATTCCTACACCTTTAGACCTCCCCCAGGTCTTCCTTCCAACAGTGCCCTGATCTGTCTGTCATGTGACATACGAAACTACCTGGAAAGGTCCTGCAGCTCCCACTAAACTCGATTAGATCTCTGCTGCTACTCTGACTGTGAACAAGTTTGGGCAGGGTGTTGTCATTCCTCCTTGTGGCCCCCTTTTCAGCTCCATGCCCAGCCCCTGTTGCAAATCATGTGCTAGGTTTCCCAACACCTTTTCCCTACAAACAGGTCTAATAGCGAAAACATACCCCCACCTTTCGGTCCCCAGAATTAGGAGCTGATGAAGACACCTTCCTCTTACCTAGAAGCCAGCACAGTGCTTGTGTGATGAACAAGAAAAAGGTCTGTTTTCTGTCCAGAGCTTTCAACCTGCCACATGTTCTCCATGTTAATGCATTTAAATACAAGTTACTGGAACTTCTCAGTCCTTTAAACTGTTCCACTGTGCGGGACATACAGAAACAGCCACTTGATGACACCAAAGACAGAGATTGTGTGGGTTATTATATACACATTACAAACATAAGGATGATGAGTTCCTGCTGGACAGTTACATAAATTCCAGCCCTTGCTGCAAGGACTATTTAAGCAGGCAGTACAATGCTCCATGTGTGCTCCTTGTGTCCTGACTGTGGGGTAAAATGTCATCCCTCCTCTCCCTTGAATACGTATAGTTATGTACTCTTTGTAAAGTAAAAAAGCTGCAATATGAAAAATTGGGAAGTGCAGGTGTCAAAGGGAGTTGATCACAAGATTATTACTTATTGAATGAAGATTAACCATTAGATGGTGGAAAAAAATACCTATAAAACATGGTTTGTGCATGTAAATGTACTTTCTTACAATTTAACATGAGGGCATAAGAATGTTGAAGAATTTTTACACTCATACTGAAGATACCAGCAGATTTCTTTCTTGGGCACCCCACCTATACACCAGAGGAACATTAATTATCAATGTATAATTAATGATTAGTTAGGTTTATAGCTCCTACTTTCCCCTGACTACTCAAAGTCAACTCTGCAGCACCATAACTCTGCAAGGCCCAAGTCCTTCGGGAGTCCTGCATCTGAAACCAGTGCAGTGTATCTTTGGAAGATGCTTACCCAGATCCAGCCCTGATCAGTCAATTGTTCTCTTCTGCAGCAGGTTTTAGAAATCAAGGTGACAATTTACTATCCTAACTGGGGATTTTGGATTCCACCTATTTAATCTGCATGAAAAGTGTCACCACAGCCGCTATCTGCAGGTTCTGAAGTTGTTACATATTTTACAAAGTATAAAGATAGAAACATTTTATTCCCCAATTAAGTTTTCCTATTCCCATGGTTTCCAAATGATACTTTAAATGAACAGTAGCTGATTTTGGTAGCTGTTTTACAGAAATACGGCCTTTGGAGCCTTGCCCACACAACAGTGAAGTTTTATGGGTATTAAGAGAAGCAGAATTTATATATCTAAAGAATTATGCCCATGCTTCCTGCAGCTACTAATGTCAGCTTGTCTGAAGATAACTGATATATACATTAATTTTAATATTTGGAGTTTCCTTACAAACAAGGACACAAGGATATAGCCATACTTCACCCATATATATCTATTTATGCAGGAATATAGCACAAGAATAAAGGGATAATATTCAGCAAGTTTAGTTTTCAAAGCATTTTACAACTTTTAGCAAAACCTGAGTCCTGCTTCACCATTGCTTTTTCCACGCTGTTTCTGGCATCTCTCACAGTGCTGTAGCTATTCCCTAAGGGAACACCCTTTTCCCACCACAGGAGTCCCCCCTGCTCCTGCCGACCTGAGTTTGTGTGTCTCTGCAGGTGCTACCAAGACACCCCTGGCTCAGCCAGGCAGCTGTGGGTGCGGTAAGACCCTCCTCTTCGAGATCTACTGAGCAGGGGAAGATCTCACCTCTCTGACACAACCCGAAAGTTCAGAAGGCTCTTGGAACCCGACTGCCAAGTGATTCCACCCGCTTCCTGTCTGTTGGCAGCTCAATCATTTCTCTGAGCCTTGTCTAAGATGCCTCAGAAGAGTCTGGGTAGGGGGGATTTCACTGAGTAGACTCAGTTTTTTAGCTGGTTAACAAAGAAAGCTCCAGACACCAAAATTAATTTTACCACTTGTTCATTCAAGCAGGAAAAATGAACACCACCACCTTACAGTAATGGTTCTGAACCTTGTATCCAACACTTCAGAGAAGACAGGAGACACACAGTTAGGAAATCAAATCCACTTTTCTATAATATTATAAAGCATCAATCTGCATCTCTTTTATTCATCAGATCATCATGTTCCATTATAAACATCATATCATATGTCAAAGTACAGATTTGATCATGTTTGCATGAACACATTTGTTAACAGATTCTGGAAATTAGCATAAATTATGGAAGTATTATAATTACTTCTATTTGGACACAATAGTAAAAGTTTATTCTAAATAATAATTATGTTACTGTTTTCTCAATTTTGTGTATATAGGTAATTCAAGTGTCATCCTTGGGAAACAGGATAATTTCTAATTCACTATCAAAAGCTGTTTACTATGACAAGTATATTAACATTTCTAAGTAAGAAAAAAGTAAAATATGACTTTCATTCAAAATCAGTTTTAAGATAATTCCCTCTCAAATCACGGCTTGACTAGATTTACATTAATTTTTTCCAAAAAGGGATCTCTAAAGATGCAGGAATCTTCAAGCAGTTGGATCTGATTAAATATGCCATGTACAGAGAAGGAACAGAAAAGATTAAGACAAGGAAAAAAATAGAGAAGATTACATTTTCCATGACTTTCCTCTTAGCTTTCTAACTAAATCCCGTCTAACGTAGACAGCAGTGTGTTTTAACTTTCATCTACTACTCCGCAAATTATTTTTATGTCCTGTTACATAAGTACATCTTGAGTGCAATAATGCTTTAGAGGGATAATAAATAAACAGCAACATAATGAAGAATGTTATGCTGCAAAGAGCAGTGCATGGGGACAGCATTCTGTCCAGCTGATTCTTTCCCAAGCGTGTAGCCACAAATTCAGAAATATATCAATTAAGTTTAAGCACTTGAGCATCAGATTTTCATTACTGTTCTAATAAAATGGAATAATAGATTGATAGTTCACTGTACTAGTTGCAAATTCATCTGCACTTGTAAATTTTGCCAGGCAAGGTGAACCTAAGGCTAGGAAATGTAAGTAGAGAGAATTATTTTAGAGCTCATCTGAAGAAAATATGGGAGAGCCTGAGAAAAGTTTGTAAACCCTGTAGATACAGTAAATTTTAAATAATTTTGAATACCTCAAACATAATTACAAATCCTCTTCTTCCCTTCGGCTTCTTCAAGGCCATAACAACATCATTTTCTGTGTCAACATAACTATGCAGGGCACTGATCTTAGAATCACCTGCAGGAATTTTGTACTTCTTTAATGAGCTATGCCTGTAAAGAAACTGCTTATTTGTTTAAAGTTCAAAGCATATTTAAAAATATGTGCATTCAGAGTCTAAATCCATTTGCATTATAGAATGGAATCACATCACCATTTAGGTTGAAACAGACCTCTAGGATCATTGAGTCCAACTGTTAACACAGCTCTACTCCACCATTAAACCATGTCTCTAAGTGCAACATCTACACATCTTTTAAATAACTCCAGGGATGGTGACTCCACCATTTTACTGAGCAGCCTGTTCAAGTGCTTGACAACTGTTTCAGAGAAGAAATGTCTTCTAAAGCTAAACCTTCTCTGGCACAACTTGAGGCCATTTCCTCTTGTCCTGTCATTTGTTACCTCAGAGAAGAGTCTGACCTCCAGCTTGCTACAACCTCCTTTCAGGTAGTTGTAGAGTGATAAGGTCCCCTCTGAACTTCCTTTTCTCCAGGTTAAACAACTCTGGCTCTCTCAGTCACTCCTCATAATGTTCCAGTCTTCATCAGCTCTGTTGCCATTCTCTGGACTCACTCCAGCAACGTCCTTAGAGATCCCTTTTTGGAAAAAACATAATGTAAATCTCACCAAGCCCTGACTTGAGAGGGAATTACCTTAATAATGTCCTCCTCAATGCCCTTTTGTAGTGATGGGCCCAAAACCGAACACAGGATTTGAGACGTGGCCTCACCAGTGCCGAGTACAGGGGGACAATCAGTGCCCTGGTTCTGCTGGCCACAGGGTTGCTGATACGAGTCCAGATGCCATTGGCCTTCTTGGCCACCTGGGCACACTCTGGCTCATGCTCAGCTGCTGTTGACCAGCACCCACAGGTCCTTTCCCACTGAGCAGCTTTGCAGACACTCTGCCCCAGCCTGTGCTGCTGCCTGGGGTTGTTGTGGCCAAAGTGCAGCACTCAGCCTTGTTGAACCTCACACGATTGACCTCAGCCCATCAGTCCTGTCCAGATCCCTCTGCAGAGACTTCCTGCCCTCCAGCAGATCATCACTGCCACTCAACTTTGTGTCATCTCCAAACTCATGGAGGGAGCATTTGATCCCCTTGCCCAGGTCATTGATAATGATAATAAACAGGACTGGCCCCAGTACTGAGTTCTGGGGAACCCCACTGGGTACCAGCCACCACCTGGATGTGACTCCGTTCCCCTCCACTCTCTGGGCCCAGCTGTCCAGCCAGTTTTATCCCCAGTGAACAGTGCTCCCACCCAGACCACGATCAGCCAGTTTCTCCAGGAGAATGCTGTGGGAAATGGTGTCAAAGGCTTTACTAAATTCCAGGTAGACAACACCCAGAGCCTTTCCCTCATCCACTGTGTGGGTCACCTGGTCACAGAAGGAGCTCAGGTTGGTCAAGCAGGACCTGCCTTTCACAAACCCATGTTGGCTGGGCATGATCCCCTGGCTGGCCTGCATGTGCTGGCACTTAAGAGTGATGGCACTCCATAACCTTCCCCAGCACTGAGGTATTGTTTTGCATTGCCATAAATCACGGTTTTAAAACAGGCTACAATAATTTTTCATAGAATATTCTGAATTGGAAGGGACTCACAAGGATCACCAAGTCCAACTCTTAAGTGAATAGCTCAGATGAGGATTGAACCCACAACACTGGTATTATTAGCACAACACTAACCAACTTTTGGGAAAAAGAAATCCCCAACCCAAATGTGCAATAAGACAAAAGTATGAATATACTTTGATTTTACCCTAGTATTAGCTCTTTGATTAGTTTAGAATTTTAAGATAACAAGGAATTGTTGCAGTACTCTTTATTCTAAGAAATAATGGTCAGTTATATTCATTTCACCACCAACAAGATGCTACTATAATAAATGGCTAAATTTATTTACTAATTTAGTCTAGTGTAGTAGATACATCAATTATTTTTATTTGTTAGCCCAAATAAGGGCACTTAAGAGGGCTTATCCCTACTACAAGAAAAGTGAGCTGCACGGTGAGGGATGGAGCCACAATGCACTCCTACAATTTCTTAAGTTCCGATGGTCAGGAGGCAAGACTGTAGAGTACAATATTTGTTCTTCAGTCTTAGAAGAAGGGATAATTATTGTGCTTTCTGTGTTAAGTCATCTAGAAGCATGGAATATAAAAAGAAAAATAAAACATCCAAGTCTCCAAAAGTTTACAAATCTGGATTCCAGCCAGACACAACAGTGAGTGAAGCAAGCAGATGGGAGAATAAGGGCTAGGATAAGGAGCAAGTTTCTCCTGCTAAGTAGTAGTCACAGCGTAACACCTGCCTACTGCCATCCTCTTATCGCTGCAGAAAGCCAAGTGTTAGTAGTAACAAACACTGTCAAGTGCCATGCTTTTGCAAAAAGGAGTGAGCTCCCAAAGTGTAAGCACTCATAACAGTCAAAATCGCTGCTAGAATCACAATTTCTAGAATCTTAAATAGTGCCCATGATTCAGAATAAAAAATACAAGCAGCTACATTCTTTGTAAAAGATTTATGTTGCCTTATACATCTCCAGCAATTATCCTAGAAAATAATCCACTTTTCAAATGACGAACTAGACTTATAACTACTCAATGATAACATATAAATGTCAAACTAAAGGTAAAATGTGGGATATATGTACATATAGTAGAACACTGAAGTTCAAAATAAATCATTAAGAACAGAAATTCAAGTTTATTTTACCTCTTTTTCACACTAGAGTTAAAGTGAGTCTCTTAATATTCACACAGACCTTGTTTTGATAATTAATTATAACATACATATATGCAAATCAATTTAATGGAGTTTAATGCTGCCATATTTACACCTAGAAGTGTAAATTACTTTGTGTTGCTCTTTTTGGCTGGAATAGACTTGCTATTTCTAAATTACAAAATTGACTTATTTCCCTTAAATGTATAGAAAACAAACAAACCTTGAAAAGGCTCAATTTTGACCTATTTTTTATCTGTCTGGTTATTGCCATCTAAGAAACAAGGTGACTTCTTGGTCCCTTGCAATGACTGAAAACACGTTCTTCAGGGAGACTGTAAAAGACGCTGAAAATTCTAGTCTAATTCTTCCTTTGCTGTCGATTATTTTTTTTTAACAATAAACTGTCTAGCTTGAGAAGATAGTTTGAAAATTAATGTCTTTTAGATTTTTCAATAGTACAATCCAAAAGCAATAATTTTCAATATTTTTTTAATGTAAGAAAATAATTTTTTAAAAATGGGACTAACTTTATTTCTTTTGAAGACAATGCTAAGATGATGGGCTTCAGTAGAAGCCAAGGTACAACAGTGTGCAGATCTGTTTTAGGAAGATCATTGCATAGACAAAATCTGCAAGTGGAAACCTGCGTAATTTCTGAGAGAAGGGCATCCTGAGGTTGCTGAATACCTAAACTGAAGGTGTAATATCAGGAAAACAATTCAGTACTTCAGAAAATAATATTGTTAATTGAGTAGGTCAGATATTTTCTTATATTAATACTGCAGGGAAACAGCTGTCAGTGCAGCACTCATTTTTTAAGTGCAAGCAGCAAGGGCAAAAGATTTGTTCCATTGACACTTAAAAATGCATATCTGAAAATTAAATCACACAATAAATGCCACACTATGTGGGTCCCACTGAAAATTTAGTTTCACCTGAAAAGAAGTAAAAAATAATTAATTATTAGCTTATCTCTGTAGGATAACACAATATTTTCCTCTGTTTCCAGCACTCCTTTCTAAAGTGTATCCCACAAGAGACAAAATTCTGTCAAATGAACAATTTGTCATTTTCTCTCATCGCTGGGAGAAATCAGTTTCAATCTGAGACCAGCTGAACTAATACCAATTGCACCCATTTAGTATTGTAGGAATGCCAATGTATAAACCCAGTAAATAAATTATTAATTCATTCAGGGCTCCTAGGTTTGTAAATTAAGAGGGTTATTAATCTGGGTTTGGAAGAAGTGTCTTAATAGTGTCAATTAATTTTTAAATTGAATTGCACACTAAGAGCTTAACCTTCAGGTCAAGAGGTGCTCAGAAGTCAATTTAATATAAAAGTCAATGGGACAATTGCTAAGAAGGAGTACTGCTCAATCTAACAATTGCAGAACCAGTCTCCATCCACAACAATATTGCTTTCGTACAATTTTATGGCAAAGATGATGTGGTTCAATGAACAGCTGTGTCATAAGGCTCCAGACACTTGGGTCGGGTTGGCACACAACCACACAGAACTACTGAATTGTTGAGATTGGACACGACCTCTGGAGGTCACCAAGTCCAACTCCATGCCCAGAGCAGGGTCAAGTAGAGCAAGTTGCTCAGGGCTGAGCCCTGTTGGATCTTAAACGCCTGCAATGAGTCAACCTCTCAGCAGAGATTATTCTAGTGTTCAATCACCCTCAACTTCTATTATATGCTCAGAAATTGATCTTGGAACTATGTGTTCTTGCCTACTTTTACCCCTATTACCCATGATATCAGTACTAAAAACTGTTCAGAGCATAAATCCTGACTTATGAGGTGAATGCATAGCACAAAGCTCATAGTGATGGTGAGCCTTATCAGAAATGCAAGTAACAGTATCTGACAAGAAGTTCATTGAACTTAAAATCTAAGGTGAAAACAAGACACATCCCAAACCAATATATGTCACAAAGTCTTGAGGAAGTAATTTAATTCTTTTAAAAGTTCTTTCAATGACAGTAGTTCTTTCCTTCTTCTCCTCCACTCTTTTAAAACCTCTCTTTAAATAAACTTCACCACTGGTGTTAGTCTCTTTATTTACCTATGGTATGTTCATTATTCCACTACTTCATTATTAACCTTGGGGTGAAAAAGAATGGAGTGAAGGATTGCAGCAGCAGAACTGTGGATTAGAGTCACTGATGCCTACATCATTAACTGAAAGAGACAAAAGAGCAAGTGTTACTGGCTTCAGACACAACAACCCAGGCACTGGCTATAACAAGAAAAAACAAGACTTACAAATAAAGAATCCTTGTGAGAATAAAGTACCATGATGATATGAGAGCTCCAAAATTATTTAGATAGAGGAAAACTAACACACCTGTCCTTGAATAAAGTTTCCCAGATTAATTAAATAATCTGCAGGAAATTGTAAAAATAATCTAATTGCCCATGCAGTGTTTCTTCTTCATGTGTGTTTCTAACTACACAGTGACTGAGAACATTTTTTCCTTTCATTAGTGATAAAAAATTCAACACCTAGCAAACACAGTATTTCTTTCTTTTCCAGCTATCATATAACAAGGCAATGATAAAGTACGGTATCTTTTCCTCTCAGCACAAGAATATACATTTCCAAAGTCAAAATAAGAATAATTTGACTTCCAAAACGTTTAAAATCTATTTTTATATGCTATGTGTTCAACACAAATCTCTCAACTGAGTGCAGTAAGGGCTAACTTGCATCTGTCTTGCTTCACGAGGGAGAGCATGCTTCCTTCTTCAAATTCAGTGGAGGTCCCTATCTGAGAGTTTTCCCCAGGATAAGTTGGATTTCTGGTCAAGCATCAAATATTCCTGGAGACTATGGCCTTGACCTACAATTTACAGGAGCAAAAATCTTGACGTTTTGATTGAGGGTTCTGTCTTCGAATCATTCGATTTAGGTCATTACATCAGCTGAAGCTTTTTTTTCCCCTGAAAACGTCATCCAAGAACAGCATCAGTGACCTGACAGTACAGTGCAGTCCCATCAGTGAGCTGCTATTGATGAAAGCACCTGTGCAGAAATGTTCTTACTGAGAATTATGTACAGCCACCAGCGTGACAGAGCATGGAGCCATATTCTGAGAATAACACCAAAACTGCACAGTAACGTAATTCAGCTTCCTTGAAAGCGCTTTTGTTTATCATCCCGAAAACACAGCAAAGCCCATCTTGTGCTTCTAAGCATGTGTGGACCAATTCCAGGACTACATAAACAAAACTGAATAAAACCTTGGGGAGTGCAAATGGTGCAAATGCCCTTATGTCACATCATCTGGACACACACACTCTGGTTTTGGGGCAGAGACAAGGGCTCTAGGTTTACCCTTGTATTCAAGTTTTTGAGTATTTACATATCACTCTGAAATTAAGCCCTGCTAATTCAAAACCTTTTTTGTCACTAACCTCTGTGTGATGATAGTTTTACTTAAACATGTCTCCATCACCAGATAATCTTGCAATACAACCAGCTTGTGAAAGCAATCCAAATGTTTCTGCAGTTGTGAAAAACATCGACAGCAGGGAGTCAAGACTAGCTGGATCCTGATCCTCAACACCCCGTGATCAGACAAGGAATGCCCTCTCCTTCAGCTGTCATGAGGCAGCATGAATCGGGCACTCTGTTGAATTTAAAAGTGTGGTAGAGCAATGGAAATCAGACACCATCCTCACCAACTGAATTCATTAAAGCTTCAGGCTTACTAAGGTAAAAACGTTGAGAATGTGGCCAGTTCAGTGCTTCAGCACCACTTGCACTGAAGTGCTAAATTGGCTGAGGTGTCTTTCCCACTCAGTTTGGCTCCTGCACGGCCTCTGAGCAGTGACAAGCATTGGGTGAGTTTCTGCAGGTATTATTTTAGAGTCATTTTCTCCAAACTCCCCATTGCACCATGCTTTAATATTTATGGAAATGTATCTACAAACACGTAACCTCTTATAAATTTCCATGGTGATGTCTGTGTGAATACTTCTAACTTCAGAAATATTTGTTAATTTTCATGACAAAAAGGCTTTGCAATCACATTAAGTGCAAGAATTTTGACATGAAAAAGTTATTCCTCTCAAAGAGATGAGAGAGATGTGCAAATAAGGTTCTGAATGGACATGCTGTCACAATTGTACATGGAACATCAACAATACATCCCTAGAATAATATGCTTTCATTTTATCTTTTATAAGTTCATAAAATATTCATCTCCTTTCCCAGCCACGCTGTGAGATCAATCTCAGCAGCACTGTTAGTTCATATGAAATGTAAAATGAAACCGATTATAAACATGAAAGAGGAAAGTCTCATTTTGTCTAATCCAAGGGAAATGAAAATAAGGCTAGGAAAAAAGAATTCAGAGAATAGGTCCACCATAGTTTGCTAACCTAAGATATCATCAGATACCAGCAATAACCAAATGTTTATGGATATTTTAATGGTGAACTAGATCACTGAATACTAAATATTAAAATGGGAAAATGAAGAGACCAGATACAGGATAACTTTAACTAGCAAGTGCACAAACTGGTGCCATGGTGGTGAAGTCATCAATTCAAACCCAGGCTGTTACCCAGCCACTTTATCTGCTATTTTTCAGAATACCAGCCACCACTCAGCAGCAGTAATTCACAGTGAGCCTCTTTCCTTTCACTGTAACAGATACTTGCAAGTTTGCTACCTTTTTTACTGTCAGGACAAATTTAAAGGATTATTTTCTGATAGGGTGTTGTGTGCAGTTTTGTTTCTGTCTTATTCTGTCTTCTACTGTGGATATTTACTGGGATGCAATTTAAACTTGCATTGCTGTAGAAAGAGGCTATCATTTGTTTATTTCAATGGCTCTTTCCAAATTTATTTTGACAGATTGTTTTCAGAACTTTGTCCCTGGGTAAGTTTTTGACCTCCAACAAATTTTCTATATCTCACCTTAATCAACTCATGAGCAGCTAGCAAGAGCAGCATGGGAAGTATGCAATACCCGGGTTTGACAGGAAGTATACAATATCAAAATTTGATAGGATAGAGAAAAGTAACTGGGAAAGATCACGTTTAAAACAAAAGCCAATACAGAGATGGTCAAAAGAGAACAAAATGTTTCCTGCAATCTTATAAATCTGTTGTAAATAATACTGTTTAGATGAACTTCAGTCTTTGATTTTTCTCCACTCCCAAAAGTTGCATTTATGTTTCGGTACAGCCATAGAGACTATTTTATTCACATGCAGAAGTGATCAGATTTGCCTTCTGCAAGAGCTATTGCCAAAACAGAAAGCCTCCAATGGGCTGACAGCTGAGTACTACCCATTATTTTCCATTTTAGCCAGATGTATGATTTGCAAAATGTTCAAGTTTAAAATTAAATAACAGATTATTTTGAAGCACTCATGACCAAAACTATGGAATGTTTTGGTCTAAGACAAATAAAACCCCAGCCAAACACACAGAGTAATTCTTTTGCTCAGTAGTATAACAAAACATGTATTTTTTATCAAACCTGAGAATTTGGTGACTTGGGAAAAGAGTCTTTAGATAAATATCCAGAGGTTTTAGCCTTTCTGAAGCAAGTGTTCTCAAAAGCTGAAGCCAGGAAATGGGAAAAGATTATATTAGAAATAACTCTAGGTTCATATTAGTAAAACTAAGCTCATTGAAGACATGTGTGACTGTAGTAAATGTGGTAACAAATTTCTAGTGGTTTTTTGGTGAAATTTTCGGCTGAGAAGGTTAGGAATTTTAAACTTTTATCTGAAGAAATAAAGGACTTGGAATTTCCTCAGAATCCCAAGGAGAACATTTAGAACTCCAAACAGAAGAAATCAACTAAGACACTCTGGAGCTCCACTGATGGAAAGATGAGCTATTACAAACTTTTCAGGCAACTAAAGGCATAGGGAAAATATTTGTGAATTTGGATTCAATCATCTGAATTCCTAGTCCTAGATGAATACATATCCTCTGGAGAATCTATATTGTAGTGTTGAGAAGCTTATTTAAGAATAACTGTTGGGTAGCTGACATGCTAAACAGAAAACCATAGAGAAAAGAGGAATTATGCCCATACTAAAACAGAAAAAATAAGAGATAGCAATATCATGTAGTTATCACCCAGTCACACAGGAAGCATGTGCTGAAGAAGGAAATTTAATGTCTTCTGAGTCCAAGTCCAATGTTACAAACATAATTACAAGGCAGAGAACTTCATTCCTGCATAAATAATAGAAGGTAATGGATGTATTTTCTTTTTATCCCCTTTGGCATGTGCAATATATCATTTTCTGTTTGAGGAATTCACTTATCTAAAAACGTGGCATACTGAAAATAAAACAAGAATTCAGCTACTTTTTTACTGAATCTGTAATGTTACAGCAGCAAGGATTCCTTTCCAGCTACCAAATATAATTATTTATGAAGTCTCACACTTCAGCTTACTCATGTGCTCAACTTTACTCCCAAAAGTACAGTGACTTACTGGTTCCTGTGTCTACAGGCTCAGATTTAAAGGAATAATAAAGGCATTTGTGTTGTTTGGTGAATGTGTTTCATTATGTGCTGTTATTACTTTTACTCACAGGAAATCCCTTGTGTTAGATACCCTTACATCACACTCAGGACCAGTTCACATGCCCTCCTGGGATGAACCAATGGAACGGACTAACAGAAAGATCTTGGCAAATCATGAAGTCCTTTCCAAGCTCTTCAGGGGCCAGAAAGTAAATCTGCTCACTCACCCCCTCAGCCACGTGCTGGGACACTTGCTCTGTTAGAGACAAGAATAACCTTGTTGCACAGATACCCCTCTACCCCTGTAAAAATTAAACAAAATTATCTGAAATGGTGCAAAGAAAATGATACACTTCTAGTATTACTGCCCTAGGCCCAAAGCATATAAGCCAGTAATGATGTGATGGCAAAAATTTACCCATACACGGTCAACTCAAAATTCTAAAATCTTGTGCCTCCTGTAAGAAAATGCTGCAGAGAAATGCTGTATCCTTCAGCCATCCTTTAATCACAATATCCTTCACTCTCTCATGATCTTAACAGGTATGACCTGACATTCTACTCACCAAGTTTTCTTGGTCTCTGGACCTGAAAACTGACATCCTTTCTTGACATGAGGATCAACACAGATCTGCTTTGGGAAAACTGTTAAGCCTCCTTCCATCTAATCTCCCACTTCTCTGCCAAACTGCAGATGTCTGTGGTGAGGGCTGCCTGGCTCACATTGCTGCCCACCTCCAGAAGGCAAAGTTAATGTCCCTGGAACACCAATTCCACCACCTCTGCATGCTATTATTTTAGATTAATACAACTGCAGTTAGACATGAAGGGTTTATTCAGCTGGATTTGTCCATAGCACATGTGAAATCATAAATGCTCTACCCATTACCTACTGTTAATGTCATCTGTCTTAAAATGGTAATGAGCACTTAAAAAACTCTGATCAATAAATTACTAGAGACTCCTAAGAAATGGAAAAATAACACCCACAGGATGCCCTTCCCCCATCTAGGGATATTTCCAAAATTTCTTGACATATTTATTAAAAGCTGCATTTTTGGCAGATGTCCTGGTGTTGTACATTTATTGTGGTAAACACGGAGTTACTTAAAATTTTATTTTCATTATAAGACAAATCAACAACCGCAGTACTATACTAGCAGAATGACTATAAACTCTAAATTAAGAAATGGTGACCACTTTACTAAAGTGGACTTTAGTAGAGGAGATGACTCAGCAAAGAAGTGATTGTGGTAAAATTTGTGAAACTGAAGGATAACAAGATGTTATGTCTTGTATTCCTCTTTTCAGCCATTTGCTTCCTACCCCACCTCTGAAGTAAAAACCAAGACGAATTGAAAAGGCAGGGCTACAGAGAGACAATCCTACTGACTGTCTTGCTCTCTTTCCAAATGCCTTAGACTCTTTTTGTCCAGACCAGAGACCCTGCTCCCTAGTGACAACAGGACACTCATGATGGTCTCTGGAAAAGGAGACCATTACATAACCCTTGTCCCACCAGTGAAAACATCTCAGTACCTTCCAGTCAAGGTAACTTTCCAGCTCCCCTCCCATCTTCAGACATCTGTACTTACGCATCTCATGTTTCCAGATATGTGGGGTCTTGATTTTGTTTATCCTTTGAGCCCACTTCTGTGAAGTGGGCTCAAAGAACTCACACACAGAGTTTTGCACTTCTGACCAGGCCCCCCCCAGCAAAACAGGTGAAATGACTTGCAGAATATAGATGACAGTAATTTCTCAATGTTTTCTTCCCCTCTGCATGCGTCTGTTCCACCTCTGGAACACAAGTAATTCTGAGGGAAAATGAACTGAAGAACCCTGGTTTCCCACAGACTTATAGTGAGGCTGATAATGAGCTGTAATTGAAACTTTTCTCATTACCAAGACATTTATATGGTCTCTCAACCATGTGAATCACTGTTTAATAAGAGGCAAGTTCATGTTACAGCCTTTGGGACATTTACTGGATCTCTCAGCCCAATCCAGCTGCCTGTTTCCATGAAATAGCTTAATTATATTTGAGATAGATTTGGGTGAAACTGCCCAATAGCTTCAAAAGTTATTGGAGAAGTAAAGGAGACACAGCCAAGCATGATCGCATAAAGGCCTGTTTCCATAGAAACCAAGAGGAAAAACAGCAGTACAATTTGAAAAATTTCATTGCAGTCACTTTAATTGAAATTTTAAAAATATCTGACCATCTTTAAATCACATGCCATGACACAAAGTACATTTCTCCTGCCTTATCCCATTCAACATCCTGTCTGCAGACCCCTGCCTTCATGTAGCCTGCTCTCCTGTATCCTGCAGGCGCAGAAACTATGCTTCTTAAAGTCAGGATGTTGTTCTGCCTGTATTTTGTCAACCTCCACTTGGGATGGAAACTATTTTTTCAGACAAGGCAAGTTTTCCAGAAAGACATGCCAATTGCTACACTCCATTGCTCTCACACATGTGAGGCGTATGACAGAACCAACTAAAGGGAGATCTCACAGGAGGAGTGGGCTACAGTATCACCTGCTGAACAGTGTATCCCAGTGCTGGGTCTCTATGGCAGATCTGCAGGTTGGACTGTGGGTCTTCGGCCACTCGGGACAAGTAGCAGAAGGCAACCTGTGTGAGGGCAGTGAACACCTGCTGGGTGACAGTCACCAAATTTCATGGAAAGAGCTGCCACCCCTCTCTTTGTCATAGCCTCTTCAGGCACAGCACCCACCTGAGCCATCAGCTCTGGCCACAGCAACCAGCGTTAATAATAATGTCCATGTGCAACTCAATAAACTGAGAGCTCTGCATAGAGTGAAACCACTCTGCAAACGCTCTGACACCGAGATCCTCGAAGCAAACAGGTGTCGCTTGGTTCTGTAGCTACAGCCCGAAGCCCAGCTGCCTTTGGTCCTTCCCGGCCCGCGAGCAGAGCTCCTGGACCGCAGGATCCTTCTCCACTCCGGCTCGGGCAGCTCCCCCAGCCCCCGCGGGCCAGCGACGCGATGCCCCGGCACGGTTCGAGGCGCTGCCGGTCCCCTCGCGGCTGCAGCGCGGGGCGGTGCTGGGCAGTGTCCGGTGCCGGGCAGTGTCCGGCCGGGGAGAGGACGGTGCTGGGCAGTGTCCGGTGCCGGGCAGTGTCCGGCCGGGCCGGGGGCGGTGCTGGGCAGTGTCCGCTGCTGGGCAGTGTCCGCTGCTGGGCAGTGTCCGGCCGGGGAGTGGACGGTGCTGGGCAGTGTCCGGCCGGGGCAGCGCCATCGCTCCCCCGAGCGCCCCCTCCCGGCCGGGGCGGCGCTGGGGGGCCGGGCGGGGGTCGCCGCTCTCCCTCCCGCCCGCCGAGCGCCCTCGCCCCCCCGCCCGGGCCGTTCTCCGCCTTCTGCCGGCCGTGCCAGGCAGCCTCTCTCTCGGCCTTCACTACCGGGTCAGGCGAGGCGGGAGCGGCGAAGCAGCGCCCGCCTCGCTCCGGCACCGACACCGACACCCCTCCTCCTCCTCCCCGCGCCGCGGCCGTCCCCTCCCTCCCGCTGCCTCCCTCCCTCCTCCCTCCTCCCTCCTGCCAGTTTCTCTACAACTAGTGCATCCACGCGCAGGCAGGGTCCGGCCGCCGCGGCTGCCATGGATATCAGCTAAAGCCGGGAGGAGCGGGCACAGAGGCGCTCCCCGACCCAGCTCGCAGCCAGCGGGGCCGCCGGCCGGCACAGCCGCGGCCGCTCCCGCCCGCCCCGAGCCTGCCCGGAGGAGCGCGGCTGCCCCGGGGAGGGGGGCAGAGAGGGAGGGAGGGAGGGAGGGAAGAAACACAGACTGCAGGGAGAGAGTCGGGCAGAGCATCCCCACGGCAATGTCCAAGGGATTGAAGAAGAAAAGCCACTGGACGAGCAGAGTCCACGAGATCGTGATCGTGAGGAACCCGGAGGGACAGCTGGGCTTCGAGCTGAAGGGGGGCGCCGAGAACGGGCAGTTCCCCTACCTGGGGGAAGTGAAGCCCGGCAAGGTGGCCTATGAGGGCGGCAGCAAGTTGGTGCCGGAGGAGCTGCTGCTGGAGGTGAACGAGACCCCCGTGGCCGGGCTCACCATCAGGGATGTGCTGGCCGTGATCAAGCACTGCAAGGACCCCATCCGCCTCAAGTGCGTCAAGCAAGGTAAGGCGGGCACGGGCCCCCCTCTCTGCCCACCCCCTGGGGGCCGGGGCAGGTCTGGGGGAGCGGAGGGGGAGCAACTTTGTTGCTGCAGTTTGACTTTCCCCCTCCCCGCCGGAGCCGCCCCCTCCCCGGCGGCGGGGGGAGGATGCGAGCGGCGCTGCGCGGTACCCGCAGCCGGGCGAATTAAATGTGCGTCAGTGACAGCGCTTCGCCATGCCTGGGGGGGGCCGGGCGGGGGGCGG
>VWPU01016052.1:0-17437 GCA_013398955.1 Callaeas wilsoni
CCCCCCCCCCTCCCCGCCCTGCGGAGCGGGGAGCGGCGCCGGGCATGCGGGCGGTGGCAGCGGGCCGGGAGGTGGGATGCTGTCGCGGAAGAAGACGCGGACGGAGCTCTCCAAGCCGGGCGAGGTGCAGGGGAAGTACGTGAAGAAGGAGACGAGCCCGCTGCTGCGGAGTGAGTGTAGGGGGGACCGGGGGACAGCGGCGCAGGGCTCCGGGGGGCCGATCCCGAGGCCTTTGTGTGCGGCCGGTGCGGGTCCGGCGGGCCCTGGAGCTGCGCGGCCTTGGCGGGGTGAGGGGTGTGAGGCGGCGTTATCCCTGTGGGTGCATTGGGGGGGTTATTTCTCCCTGTAAACGCGTGTTTAATCCTGTTGTGAGCCCTGGGAGATGACGGAGGGAAGTTAAAACTGAAAAGAAGCCCGAGTTTCAAAGCGAGCCCTCCACGCGTTGTGCAGGGCGCAGCGCACCCGAACTTGGTGGTTTCTATGATTTTCTCAGTTCTCGGTTCCTCAGTTTCAGCAGGCCGGGGTTCAGGCGGTGTGCAGACATTATTTTTACGTGAACCGAAGAGATCGCAAGATTGGATGGGGTTGGAGCAGCCTGGTGTAGCAGAACGTGTCCCTGTGGCACGGGTTGGAGCCGGATAAGCTTCGGGGCCCCTTCCAACCCAAACCGTTCCGCGATTCCCTGACCCCGCTCTTTCCAGAACGGAGCGGTTGTTTTCCCGACCTGGGCACTGTGCAGGGAGATAACTGTCCCGCCAGGCAGTTGCATAAAATCCCTGTGGAAGCAAACGCTCCAGGTCCTAGCCGTGACTCAGCCCGGTGAGGTCACCTGGCACGCACGGATCTTCCCGTGGCTCTGGTGCCACAGCCCTGTGCCCCCAGGGCTGGACACGCCGCCGCAAATACACACTGAAAGTGCACTTAGGTTTGGTTTTGTTGGTCTTTGAAGATAACCCGAGACTGAAATGGGTTCGTTCGCACAATAAATAAATAGTAAATGTATTGCTGACACCTTCTGGGGTGCACCAGGTTTTAACCATAAGTTGTAAGAATTTATTAATGAGGAGTGATTAATAATAGCCATAACCTCATTCTAAATTAAAGTTATCATTTATATTGATTTATCTGGAGGGAAGCTATGTATTTATACCATGTTGAAAGTAAAAGTAGGAAGAGGAGGAATGTTTAACTTACTGAAGGGAGGCAGAGAAATTTTAAAGGAGAAAGTGAAATATCTCCACGATAATTTGAGAACTTAACGTGTATGGAATGACAGCGTTTTTCTGGCTGACCTTTGTGACTTCGGGATTAGTGGGGGCAGTGTTAATTCTGTTTCTGTTTCTGTCTCGGATTCCTGCGGGCATTAACATCTTGTCATTCCCACTGTGTAAGGACAGCATTCCCAATGAAGCAGCAGCCAGAATATTTGGATTTTCTTGACCCCTCTCACAGAGAGATACGAACCCTGACTGATGTAGCCACGGCAAAGCGTGGGTGGTTTGGGTTGGTTTTTTTTGGCTTGCGTGGTTTTTTTGATGGGTTTGGGGTTGGTTTATTTATTGTAGCTGCAGTTTTACTAGCAGAACTGCTCTGTCCTGGCACCAGTGTGCTGCCGGTGTGGGGTGTGCTGGTTTCTGCTGCACCAGGACACTCCTGCAGCATTACCGTCACATCTGCATAGGCATTAGAGGTGCCTCAAGCGGGTTCTGCCCGCGAATTCCTCGGTTTCGGGGTGTAAATCGCCGTGGCTGGTCAGATACCGAACAGGCGGAGTTCTTACTTCTCCTCCGTGCTCTCTGTCAGATCTGATGCCTTCCTTCATCCGCCACGGTCCGACCATTCCAAGACGAACCGACATCTGCCCGCCCGACCCCGCAGCCTCGGCCTACGCCCCCGGGGCCGATGGAATTGTTTCCAGGAACCAGAGCTTCCTCCGAACTCCGGTGCAGAGGCCGCCTCACGAAATAATGAGGCGAGAAAGCAACAGACTGTCTGCACCTTCCTACCTCGCCAGGAGCTTGGCTGAGGTCCCGAGGGAATACGGCTCCTCCTCGCAGTCCTTCCTCTCGGAAGCCGGCCCCGGGCTGGAGAACGGCGACGCCGGGGCCCGGGGTTATTTCTACGATCATTTCTACGACGCCCAGAGGAGACGGCAGCTGAACGACCGCCTGCACGAGGACTACAGGTATTATGAGCACAACAGTGATCTTTTCCAGAGGATGTCCCAGAATCACGGGAGGCACGCTTCAGGTAAGGATTCCTCGTTGCTTTTGTTACAAATAGGGTTTTGGTGAGAGTTCAGGTGCAGAAGTGTGTCTGGATGATCGGGATCGTGTTTGAGGTGTGTAGGACAGAGCTGCTTTTTTATGGCATTTCTGGGGTCTGAGTAATTGGAATTGAGAGTTTCATCACGCATATCCAGAAAGGAAAAATAAAGACTTAAACCAGGATTATTTTATTAAATAATTGGAATAATATCAAGCAAGTTTTGGGTTTTTTAATGCCAGGCATATGTACATCTCTTGTGCACATCAGTTGCTGGCTAGCAAGGAATTTTATTCATTGGAGAACACCTCCTATTTTCATGATATAGAGAATAACCAACAGCTCTAAATTATAACATTGCAGCATTATTATTATTATTATTGTTATTATCATTAAATTTTAATTATCATCTTATTATTTAATTTCATTGTTTGAATTTAACCTCAATAATTAAATAGTCAAAGGGAGGAATGACTGCTTTGTGTAATTAGCAAATTGGCATCGAATTAGTGCCAAAATTGACTTCCTAATCCTCGACTCCTTTCTTTTAGCTTTTAAAATTGTTTGTGAATATGCCTGTTCCCCCCTTAGTTTCACTGGAACTTGCCTTTGTTTTCTAAAACAGAACAGCATAAGAAAGAAGAATCCATAAAATACTCCTTTTCTGAAATACTTGATTCTGTATTTGATACCTCAAAAACTATGCCCAAGGAGGAGTTTGAAACAAACATTTCAAACCTGTAAATAAGGCACCTTCAATGTGAAATACGTTGTCACTTATAATCTGTAAACAAAATAGTAATTAGTGTCTAATTAAATAAATCTCCTGTCTAGAAGAATAAATCTGCCAGGAAGAACATCAGCTTTTAATGCTGCTGACCTCGTGTGTGGGATTAGAACCTGCCAGTGCTTTGTGTTTTCTTCACCACAGAAACACTTCCATGAGAAATGGAAATGCCAGCCAGGAAATTCTGAACTACTGGGGTTTGAGGCCTGCTACTTCAATCCTCCTTTATTTTGCTCAGTGTTAATCTGTGTGATCTGCCTGGATTTTGTGTGCAAACCCTCCATCTCTGCCAGTTGTTGCTCATCCAGCAGTCATTGAACATTTACCTGGTCCAGGTAACAAGCGCCTGGTAGTGTGTGCTGGGACATTTTAGGGAGGAGAGGCAGGAGGGGAGGATTTCATAAACCAATCCATCCGTTTAACCTTCAAAATTATACAGCAGCTGTGTCTGCTGAGGAGATTTCCAGGAATGGAGCTCTAGCTTGGAAGTGGAGTTCAATACATGAAATTTTGAAAAGGAGCTCCACGGCCATATTTTGCTCAATTGTAGCAACATCTTCTCCTTAAATAGATTTGTTTTCCTGCTGTTTGTTAGCCCTGGAAATCCTAAAGGAGCTGCTCCTGTTTGCTTGGTTTGGTCATTCACTCTCATACTTTTACATTTCATAGTTTGAACAAATTCTGCACGGGTTTTGTGATGGGTGAGTATTTAATCTCATGCACTCGTAGGGAGAGGCAAAGGTGAGCCTTTCAATTGCCAGTGTTTTCCCTTTCCTCCATTTTTTTCATCTCCATATGAACTCTTAAAGTCCTCTTTTCCCTGTTCTTGAAGAATTATGTGGCCCAAAATAGGAAAATTTTGTATTTTGTTACTTCCTTCATCTCACCATTAAGCTTCTTTTTATTTGAACCATCCATTGCCTTCAGACCTTCAGTGTTTTCCTTGAGTTACCCAAATCTCTTTGTAATTCCATGTTTCTTTTTCTTGCATTTCCAGAATACTGAGCCTGTTGCTTTCACTGTCTTTGTCTAAATTACTTTTTCTTTGCACATCTCCATTGTTGTTTCTCTTCACTGAGCTAATGGATGGCAAAACTGCCTGATGCCTGCAGTTCCAAATGAAAAGTCTGGTTTTTAGCTGGAGTTTGTAAGTGCTGCCTTCTTCCCTCTCCCTCCTCTCCCACCCTCCCTCTAAAGGTGCCCTTGGTCAGCCCTGGTGTGTTTTGGGTGCATTCCCAAGGAAATGTTGCCTCGTGAACACGAGGTGTTCTTGCTGCGGTGATATTTCGTGGTGGTCACACTGAGATGATTTTTGGGAAGCTGCAGTCTGGAAGTGAAGAGGTGCCTGTGAATTTCAGCTTTCGTTCAAAATCAAGATTCTCCTCTTAGTAACTTGGAGAGAAGCTGTGAACGTGTTCTTACTGAGCTCTTCAGAGTGTTCAGCCAGGTCTTTAGGGAGGTCCTGTGGGTTTTCAGCAGTTGATGTTTCAGCATTGCCATGTCCTTCCATAGGCATTTCTCCTTGGAGTCATGTTTTCTCTCTCATTGTGATTCACTTCTACCATCTCCTTCTTTCCATACTTTCATTAAATTTGGTTCTAATTAGCAATTCAGTGCTGCTGATTTTCCTGACCAGTATTTTCAGTTGAGATACCTCCTAATTCTGTATGTTTAGCTACCTCTGTGACATTTCTTAATTTTTTTTTAATTTTTTTTTTTAAATTAGTGTCCTTTTCAAACTTTTAATTCTAAGAGACTTTACCTGTCTTTCCTCGCCATCTCTTTCCTCTCTTCTAGGTTAAAGTTTTGGGGAGGTCTGTGGTTGAAGTTATACCTACAGTGTAGATTGGAACTAACTTGTAACCAAGACCTCAGAGTTATTTGTACCTGTGTGAGCGGTAAGCTGAACCATTCTTCTGTGTCTATGAAAATTGCTGAGCTTGAAATCACACTGTAAAGGCACTTTCTGGTGGTGGATTGTCATGAGTTCACTGGGGTGTCACAGGAGAGAAACAGTCAACGGAGAATCCAATGTGCTTTTGGTTCATCTGTTAAGTTGTACCCCTTAAAAATCGCAAACTTGTTTAATATTAAAGAGCAAAAGAAATACAAATTATGACATGAAACCCATTTGGAGCTGAAATAGCCATATTTTTATTTTTCTGTGTGTACGCTTCTCTCATTTTTAAACAAATGGCAGTTCTTGCCCTTTTCTCCTTTTGTGCTGATTTTGTAGGAATTTTGCAGCATAATTCCTGAAGCTTTCAGAGTTCTTCCTGTCATTTCCTATTTGTGAATTTGTGCTCGCTTGGAACGCCCCATTCCCACCAACAAAAGAGGTGCTTGTGCTCAGGAAGTTCCTTCAGATGCTTTGGAGTGGGTTAGGAAGGCCTGGGACCTGCAGACCTGTCTAAACTGGAGAGTTATTGGAACTTTTTGTTATTTTATTGTTACTTACTCCTTTAAAATTAAACAGTTTGTTCATCTTCTCTTCCTGCCCTTCACCCCGCTCTGATGAGGGGAAGGGAAAGGATTTTGGCATCCCGAAAAAAGGCTCTCAAGGCAATTGAGCTGATTAAAGACAAATACTGTTTCATAAGATTTGTTCTTTAACACTTGAAATTTGGGTGAAGTCACTCGTGGGGAGTTCCTGGGTTCTCAAATTTCTCTGCAGTTTCTCACTTCAGCCCAAGTGAGACTTTCTCCTCTGGTTTTGCTCTTTCCCCTTTAAGCTGTGATGGGATTTCTGTGCTCTCCTTCCCACCTGACAGGCTGAAGAACTGCCCTTTGCTGGCCTGGAAATCTTTGCTCCAAAGGGCTTGGATTTCTTTCCAGGCGGGGCTCCCTGAGAATAAACTCCTTTTACTGGGCTGGGAAAGCACTGACATCACTTCCAGTCCCTTTGTTCCTTCCTAAAGGAGCAAACCAAACACAACTCCTTGAGTGAAGAATGCAATACAGATTGTTTACACTCGGGACTTTATTAGCTTAAATTACATTTTTAAGAGAAGGAACTCCTTGCATTGATGAAGTGCACTGGAATGTGGCGCTCAAAGATAATTAATTCAAGATTTTAAGCTGAAGATCATAGAAATGGAAGGAAAATTAAAGCTTCAAATAATTTCAGTATTGATGTTCCTTAAAATCAACAGCTGAACCAAAAAATACCCCATTATCTAATATATTATATTATAACACTATAAACAGAATTACCAGATGAGGCTTGACAAGCTCGAAAGAGACCTTTTGGAAAGGTTTTACAAATGCATAAATTTAAATTCATTGTGGACCGTCTCTGAGATTGAATAGTGCCACTCCAGAGAGTGCTCGTCCCTAAGCAGAGGAAAGGAGACATTTGGAAAAAGTGGATAATTTAAACAACTGTGTTCCTTAGGAAAGCAGGAAGAAGGAGGATTTCTGTCTTGTTACAGCTAAAAAAGTGTGTGAGCCAAAAAACCCTGAGAGTTACAGTGAACTTGTTCAGTTTATCTTGTGGTAGGGATCATATCCTCCATCCCAGGAAAATCCCAGTTTTTGCACGAGATGGTTGTATAAAAACTGTTCAGGTTTTATATTTGGGATACATAAATCTGGTGCCAGCCCCTAACCCAGGGAATATCCCTGGTGCTTGCAGGAAAATCCCGTGTGGAGCTTTGGGCTGCTGTGAAAATGCTTTAGGGCTCAGACTTTACCTGGAATTAAATACAGAAGATGTCATTCCTGGCAATTTGCCATGGAAAAGGCAGTCCATGCGTTCAGGCTGTCCTGGAACTTTCTTATTTGGAAAAGATCACATGGGAATTTACTCTTCCAGGTGTTGTGTAGTGTTATTATTGATACTTACAGGTGTGTATCTATATAAAAAAGTCAATTTTCCTCTTCTCCTGCTGTTCAAAACTATAGGAGAAGCTTTTTCTCCTGTGTGTGTATCCATTCTCCCACAAAGGAACTTCTGAGATTTATCAGGAAAACCAACAGATGATCTCTTTTGATCTCTAAAAAAAAATTTTGTAGGAAAAAGTGTCTAATTTGCACTAATTGTCCATTTTCCTGCCACAGTGGTTAATTGCTTTAAGGCCCCATGAATATCAACATCTTAAAACTTCCAGCACAGAGAATATTCCAATAAAATCTGGGATTTAAGGGGAAAATCATAGTTACAACCATCAGTTTATAAATCTGGCCTTTGATTTCACATCCACGGAACACTGTTCAAAACTGGTAATTTCTACATCTGTGTCAGTTTATTTTAATGGTTTGGCTTTGCCTCTTCATCTATGAAATCAAAATGGCAAAAGGAATGGATAAAATATTTATGGCCCGGTGTTATTTTTGTTCTTTCCATCTTGGAAATTAAAAATAAGCTGGCATTGGGAGAATCCGAGTGTCAGGAGAACTTCTGGTGCAGAGGATGGCACCTCTTCCAAATGCTGGGAAGCATTAACCTTTACCCCAAGGAGTAAATATAAATACCTATGGATCTGAGGCCAGAATTTAAGGAGGAGGAACTGTAAGAAAAACACAGGGATGTGCAGGTTTTAACAGTAAACAGAAAAATATGGATTTCTTCCCCCCCCAGTCGAGTTTGTGTTCAGATCTCCTGGCAGTGTTGATTTAACAGTCACTATTTACACATCCATGAAATCACAACCCAGAGGTTCAGTTAGCTGGGGGAAATCCTCGATTTGTTTACCCCAAGCACAGCATTTTCAAGAAGCTGAAGTGTTTTTATTTTATCAGTGGCATGAAAACCAAGCCAGTGCCATCGCCGTAGCGAGGGGCTGAAGCAGCTCCCCTGCCCCAGTCCTTCCAGAGGTCAGGAAACCTCCAGGTTGTTTCTTTTCTCTGGAATTAAGCTCTGGGTTGTTTCTTTTCTCTTGTTAATTGTTAATACACGCCAAATCTTAATTAAAGATGGACACAGCCAGCAGCTTCCCTTTACAATGCTGACAAGTAGGTAAGTACTGAAACAAGAGGAAATCCTTTAAGGCCAAAGAGTTCAGAACACGACAAGGCTGCAAAAGGATTTGTGGATGAGCACAAAGTTTTAAAGAACAGTACTCAGGAGGACTTTTGTGAGGGGGTTTTAATTTATTTTTTATTTATCCAGTTGTTTTGGAGCCTTCATGTGACTTTATTTTCAATTCTTGTTAGATTTTGTTAGGAAATAGCCCACCCAGGTTTCAGGCTGTCATTTTAGATGAGAGAGACTCTGCCTTTCCCTTCTCTCAAAAAATAACCACACAAAAACTTTATTCCTCACAAAAAAGGAGGAAGAGGCGTTTTCCTGTCAGTAAATGTGGAGGGGGTGATTTCTGACTTGTAAAAAAGTGGGAAAAGTGGCTCCCAAATCCCTTCTGCTGGCTGTGGGAAATAGTAACACACAAACTCTGTGTGTTACTGAATAGATGCATTTGGCTGTGGGATGAAAAGATAATGGGAATTTCTTTAAAACCAGGGAGTGTTTAACTGTAGAACTGTGAGGGACCGGAGGGAACTACTTAAAATGATTTTTAAAAGAGAGCTGAATTTAGCCCAGCACATCCAGGAGGTAGCAAATTCCCAGGGATGGAAAGAAACCTGCAAAATTCTTGATTATGTCACTTGGTTTTTGTGGTTGGGTGTCGTGGGGGTAGTTTTTTTATGAGTTTCCTGTTTCATCTGGCTTTTATTTCACCCAGCTTCCCAAGCATCCCGAGGAAGGGATGGGGCAGGAGCTGTTCCTGTAGTCATCTCTCACCATCCAGCTGCTTAATTTGTAAAAACTCTGTCTTACAACAACTCACCTATTTCAAAGTGCTAGTGGGCAGTCTCTTAAATGTAGTGAGAGGTCAATCCCAAGTGAGCTCCATTTCCAGGGAAAAGGTGGGAATTGAATCAGCTGCTGATTCCTGTCAGCTCTTGTACCCCAGCCCTGCTTGTCCCCCCTCTCCTGTTGTCCCTCGTGCTGTTGCTGTTCTTGAGTGGTTCACCTGAAAAGCCTTTTTGGGACTCAGTGATTCTTCTGGATAGTTCTAATTTCTGACTTTAACTAGAAAAAGAGCTTTGGGGTTTTTTTTTGTTGATAAATGAAGCAGCCGTAACAATTTATTAACAGAAATTACAATTTCTGTGAATCTTTTAACTAAACACTGCTCTCCCTTTGTTTTAGGCATCGGGAGAGTTGCTGCTACATCTTTAGGAAACTTAACAAATCACAGTTCTGAAGATTTACCTCTTCCTCCTGGCTGGTCAGTGGACTGGACTATCCGAGGAAGGAAATACTACATCGATCACAACACCAACACAACGCACTGGAGCCACCCCCTGGAGAGGGAGGGGCTCCCGCCGGGCTGGGAGCGCGTGGAGTCCGCGGAATTCGGGGTCTACTACGTGGATCACATCAACAAAAGGGCTCAGTACAAACACCCCTGTGCTCCCAGGTGAGCCCCCCGCCCTCCCCGCTCTGCCTGGCTGCCTGTGTCCGCTTCGGAGAGCGGAGCTGGGTTTGCGTCAAACACAACGGGCAAAAAATTCTTATTTTCGGCTCTGCTGGTTCTCAGTAAGATTTTTAGAAGTTGGGGTTTTGTCTCGTGTTTCTCGAGTTTTGAAGCAGGGTGTTGCTGCTAAATCAAACAAAGCAGCTCTTCAGCTGTCAGTAAAGCAGCGAAGGTGCTGAGAACAGAATGGAGCTGTAAACTGAAAGGAAACTTGGTCTGATGTTCCTGCAGATGCTCTGCACATCTCAAAGATGAATTAAGTCTTGTCCTGAAATGAAAATGGGTATTTTAGCTACTCGTAATTCCAAGGTAAAGTAAAATTAATACACACCAAATCTGTTAATTGTTAATACACGCCAAATCTAGCAGTTAATTGTTAATACACACCAAATCTGTTAATTGTTAATACACACCAAATCTAGCAGTTAATTGTTAGTATACACCAAATCCAACGTTAATTGTTAGTACACACCAAATCCAAAGTTAATTGTTAATACACATAAAATCTAGCAGTTAATTATTAATATACACCAAATCCAACATTAATTGTTACTACACACCAAATCTAATGTTAATTGTTAATATACACCAAATTTGTTAATTGTTAATATACACCAAATCCAAAGTTAATTGTTAATACACATAAAATCTAGCAGTTAATTGTTAATATACACCAAATCTAACAGTTAATTGTTAAGACACACCAAATCCAACATTAATTGTTAATACACACCAAATCTAGCAGTTGTTAATATACACCAAATCTAACGTTAATTGTTAATATACACCAAATGTAGCAGTTAATTGTTAATATACACCAAATCTGTTAATTGTTAATATACATCAAATCTGTTAATTGTTAATATACACCAAATCCAACGTTAATTGTTAATATACACCAAATTTAGCAGTTAATTGTTAATATGCACCAAATCAACGTTAATTGTTAATACACACCAAATCTAACAGTTAATTGTTAATACACACCAAATCCAACGTTAATTGTTAATACACACCAAATCTAACAATTAATTGTTAATACACACCAAATCGAAAGTTAATTGTTAATATACACCAAATCCAACGTTAATTACTAATATACACTAAATCTAACGTTAATTGTTAATATACACCAAATCTGTTAATTGTTAATATACACCAAATCTGTTAATTGTTAATCTACACCAAATATAGCAGTTAATTGTTAATACACACCAAATCTGTTAATTGTTAATACACACCAAATCTAAAGTTAATTGTTAATACACACCAAATGTAGCAGTTAATTGTTAATATACACCAAATTGTTAATTGTTAATACACACCAAATCTAACAGTTAATTTCTCCTGCTCAGTCTGTTCCGCTGATACCCAGGAAGAGAAAGTTCTTTAACTTGTGGCACAAAAGATAAATACATGGGGATGTCTATATGGAATAACTCCCATCAGCTGCTGCCTGGATCTGTCTGTTCTTACGTGTTGAATGGTGGATTATTGGGCTGATTCAGTACTTTTTTGAGTGTTTTAAAACAGCTCCAAGGCTCTGTTGTGCTCTGCTGAGCGCGGCTGAGGTGAATTCAGCAGCAGCACTTTGCTCAGTGCAGGGCTGCTGAGGCAGCAGCGCACGTGAGGTTGCAGCAGCAGCCTTGGCACTGGTGAGTGTCTGCTCAGGTACACAGAAATACAGATATTACAAATGATAGAGATATTACAGATATACAGATATTACAGATAATAACTCCGTGAGTGCAGCGGAGGTGACCTTTTCCCTGCCCCTTGCAGCGTTCCCCGTTACGATCAGCCGCCCCCCGTGTCCTACCAGCCGCAGCCCGCCGAGAGGAGCCAAGCCCTGCTGGTGCCTGCCAACCCCTACCACAGCGCCGAGATCCCCGACTGGCTGCAGGTCTATGCCAGGGCTCCTGTCAAGTGAGATTCTGCCTTTTCTTCTTCTGCATTTCACACTGAAAACGAAAAAAAAAAATTGAATTTCCACGACTGACAGCAGAGCTCGTGCTGTTTGTGGTTTTTAGCTGCATCAGGGCTGGGGTTGACAGCGTGAGGGAGTTGTACCAAATGTTTATCACATTAATTTGCTTTCTTTCAGGCATTACTAAAAGTGATCACTTCCTGCAGCTCACTCAGCTTGCAGAAAGCTCTGTCAGAGAGTGAAGGATGTGTTTTGCTTTCAGTGTATTTACAAGAATGGTACCACGTGCTTAGAAAATATGTGAAACATTTTTAGGGTGGAACTTCCTCATGTCTCTCTTACTTCTTTTTAAACAGCACCGTTTTTCCTTCACCTTTAAGAATTTTAAATCATAGAATCATGAAGTGGTTTGGGTTGGAAGGGAAGTTAAAAACCATCCCCTTCCCACCCCTGCCATGGCAGGGACACCTTCCACTGTCCCAGGCTGCTCCAAGCTCCAGTGTCCAACCTGGCCTTGGACACTTCCAGGGATCCAGGGGCAGCCACAGCTTCTCTGGGCACCCTGTGCCAGGGCCTCCCCACCCTCCCAGCCAGGAATTCCTTCCTAATATCCAGCATAAATTTACCTTTTTCCAGCTTAAAGCCATTCCTCTTGTCCTTCCCTCCATCCCTTGTCCAGAGTTCCTTTCCAGCTCCCTTGGAGCCCCTTTAGGCACTGGAAGGACAAATACAGGCTGACATCTATATTTCTGTTCAAGAAATTGAATTGAAAACTAAGGGGTAATAAAAAGTCATTTTATCAAAGAAACTGCTACAGGAACAGGGAGTCTTCTCCAAAAAAAGGGTTTGAGTCAGCATAAAGAAATGAGATTTTCTAATGGGTGCAGCTCTGCAGAACAGTAACACTGGATAGAAAGCAATAAAAACCCCAAATATGGTTCAATAATTATTAAATCCTGTACTATTCATAAGGAGAACATGCAGGAACTCAGTTTTACAGCAGCGAGGTCAGTCTGTAATTGCAAATTCAGGCTGAGATGTTCAGTGACTTGCACTAAAAAAAATTCTCTTTTTTTATTACCTGCTTCTAGTAACTACAATTTGAATGAGTTTTATTACTTCTTGTGACTGCTGGGTTTGCCAGCAGCCCATAAAGATTTAAATTGCCCTAAAATCCCCCAGTGCACTGAGGCTCCACACTTAGTTCCTCTAGGCTGTAGGATTTGTTCCCTAGAAATACTTCCAGTTTTTGGCTGCAGCTGCATGTTTTTATTTAGGTCTTTGGCACATCCAGACAACGTAATTTTAAATAGTTCAGCCTGTGCTGTGTGGATTCTTTTGGATATTTGTCTTGAAACTCGAGAAACAAATACAAGATAAATTAAACAGTTTATCAGGGATTTCTTTATATCAAGAAGGCTGAGACAGATTTTTAAGTTTTTAATTATCAGCACAGTTGTGCACTGAAATCACTGGGTTTATTTTGTCATGATTTGTTACTTACCCCTGACACTGTAAATCGATTTAGCTGTAAAGCCCAGTTGTTTTTGTTGAGAAAAGCAGATAATTATGGCAAAAATAAGGAATATCAGCTTTTGTTTTAATAAATTTCTCTAGAGGATGAGAATTAGAGTTAGAAAAAGCCTAATAAAGAGTCCAGGAGGTGTTAGCCAAAATAGTCCCTATTTATAGGACAAAATTCCTGGCTGTGAGGGTGGGCAGGCCCTGGCCCAGGGTGCCCAGAGCAGCTGTGGCTGCCCCTGGATCCCTGGAATGTCCACGGCCAGGTTGGATGGGGCTTGGAGCAGCCTGGGACAGTGGAAGGTGTCCCTGCCCATGGCAGGGGTGACACTGGATGGGCTTTGGGGTCCCTTCCATCCCAAACCAGTCCAGTACCAAGGAATTTTTGTTCCCTTGAGGAATCCTTTTCCCCTCTCCTGGCATCTCTGGGGTTTTGTTTGGAGACCCCAAGTGCAGCTCTCGGAGCCTCACGGTGCCATCAAGACTCCAAACTTGATTTTAACCCTTGGCTCAACTCTCAGATGGGATGTTTCTCCCCTCCCATGTCAGCTATCCCAGTCTGGGAGCTGTTCCCACAGTGCCATGAGGGTGAGGACCCCAAAATTCCTTCCTTGCAGAGATCACATGGTTCAGATTCTTCCCCACCTCTTTAGGAGCCGGGATCCAAACCCGGGAGTTTGTCCTTCCAGCCCTGCCCAAACAGGCTGCCAATAGTCAGGGCAGACCAGTGTCTCTTGTTGAAATTGTGCTGGTTTGTGTTAAATCCTTGGTATCCACTGGGAAGAGCCCTGGAGATGGGATATTCTGGCTGCCTGTTCTGTTCTATAACGGCCTGTTTCTCAGCCAGGGATTTATTTTGGCTCCTGATGAGTGGGAAAGGAGAGGAGGGAAAGGTGTTGTCCATGTGAACTCAGCAATCCAGAGGTGCTCCCAACAGTGGCTGCACCTGGAAACCTCCAACCCCCCCTTTTCCAGTACAGAGCTCAAACTGCAAACAGCTGCTCTTTGTTATTTCTCTTTTCTGGGGGGAAAAAAGTGATTTTAGCAGTGCAGCCCTGTCAGGATTAGGGATAACTTTAATACAGAAGCCATTCTTTAGGAACTTTATAGAAGCTGTGGTCAGTTTTAGTTAAATTCTTGAAATTCTTCAGAGCACCTTTAGAAGTCACCTGCATGTGCTGGTGCTTCCCTGATGCCTCTGGAATGGGAGCTCTCAGTGGGGAATGCAGGTTATTTCCATAAATTCACTGATATTTCAGCCTCAGCCTCCACTCAGGTGAATCCATCTCCTCCTGTGCCTCAGCTGCACCAAACAGTGCCATTACTCCACAGGTTTCTCCTGCTCTGCAATAATCAGAGCAGCCAGCTCCCTATTTCCAAGCTGAGGAAATAAGATTGTGAGTGGATGGTACGTGGGAAAAGCAGGAGAGGAGGGGTGGAAGTGAGGGTGGAACCTCATCAGGGCTGGCATTAAATAGCCATTGTAGATTATTGCTGCTGATTAACCAAGAGGGGTTAATTGGAGAGGTCAGGCCTCCAAGAACACTCGTTACAGGCGGATTGGGGACAGGTGGTTGGGAGGGAAGTGTCCCATCTTCTGGGAGGGACCTGCTGAGCTGCTGAAGTAATTCTTTTTTCTGTGTTACCCTGGTTTCAGCAGATGTTTTATGGTAAATATTCCAGGTGTGTTGTGAATGGAATTGCTGTTCAGTGCTTCCAAACTGCATTTCCATAGAATCACAGGTGGTTTGGCTTGGAAGGGAATTTAAAAACCATCCCATTCCACCCCTGCCATGGCAGGGACACCTTCCACTATCCCAGGTTGCTCCGAGCCCCAGTGTCCAACCTGGCCTTGGACACTTCCAGGGATCCAGGGGCAGCCACGGCTTCTCTGGGCACCCTGTGCCAGGGCCTCCCCACCCTCACAGCCAAGAATTCCCAATTCCCAGTATCCCATCTCTCCCTGCCCTCTGGCAGTGGAAGCCATTCCCTGTGTCCTGTCCCTCCATCCCTTGTCCCCAATCCCTCTCCAGCTCTCCTGGAGCCCCTTTAGGCCCTGGAAGGGGCTCAAGGTCTCCCTGGATCCTTCTCCTCTCCAGGGGAACACCCCCAGCTCTCCCAGCTGTGTTTTCCTGTGCTGGTTTATTCTGGTCAGTGAAGGGGATCCTGTGTATTCCTGGAGTTCTCTGGGGTGTTAGGAAGGATTGTCCCATTTCCCTGTGAAGTTTCTCCAGCTCCCTTCCAGACACAACTCCGGGGTTTGGGGTCAACCCCATAAAACGGCCTCATTCAGACGGCCCAGAAACCATCCCGGAGAATCCCTGTGCTCTCCCCGCAGGTACGACCACATCCTGAAGTGGGAGCTGTTCCAGCTGGCCGACCTGGACACGTACCAGGGCATGCTGAAGCTGCTGTTCATGAAGGAGCTGGAGCGCATCGTGAAGCTGTACGAGGCGTACCGGCAGGCGCTGCTCTCCGAGCTGGAGCAGCGGCAGCAGCGGCAGCAGTGGTACGCGCAGCAGCACGGCGCCAACTACTGAGCTCCGCCGGCCCCAGCGGCTGCTTCTCACCCCCACAGACAAACTCTGAAAGGAAAAGTGCTTTTCGTTGAAAAGGCAGCTTATTTTTGTTGACGTTGCACCTTTGTTATTATCCTCTTGAGTATTTTTCTACGTGTATTACGTGTTGTTTATAAAAGTGGAAATCGTTTGTTAATCTTTTTTCCTTACCAGGAGTAGTTTGTTATCCTGAGAAACCAGCAGTTTGATCAGTCCCCTGATCCTTGATCTCTTTCTTACCAGTCAGCTGCAGTATTAAAAGCTGGCTATGTATTTTTTTTAAGGGCAATAGATGAAACTGTTGTGTGCTGGCTAGCTCCCAGACGTTGTCCAAATCCAGCTGCCTCGTTCAGGGTATTTCCCTCGGGATTTGGGATCCCCCTCCTGAGAGAGCTCTGCTCTTTGTTTACAGCTTTAATGTACAGAACACCAACCCCGGGCCTGTTCAGTCCCACCAGGAGCTGATTTCACCCTTCGGATCCGAGCGCTTCGCAGGAGCGAAGCCTGAGTTGCCTTATTTTTTACTTTAGCTCATTTCTACTCCAGATTTACTCCTCGTTTTCACACAGATTACTCAGAGGGGGAACACTTGTACCTTCCTGAAGACCAAGATCTCTAAGCAGAGTGGTTTCCATCCTGCATTTCCCAAAATCTGACCCGCTCCAGTGGAAAGGCAGTAGCATTGTCTGACCCGCTGTGCCACCCCACGGGGAAAATCAGGGATGTAACAGCAATTACTGGTTTTTTAAGGAGCTTTTGTCTTAAAGCTCCTCAGTTGGGGAAAATTTTTCATTGTCCAGTTACCCTCTCCAGTAATTTCATTTGGTTCATTAATTGTCCTGATATGTTATTTATGGGTTCTTTTCAGTGCAATAAACACTGCAGACGAAAAAGTACATTTCTTGTAAATCCTGTTAATTCAATAAAAATCATTTTGTTCGACGAACGGCGGGTTTGTGTGACTGGTATGTGGCCTTCTAGAACATCAAATAAACCCTTCTTAAAAGCAGTAAAAACCCCACGGGCTTGAGATGGTCGAAGCTCTTGGTGGCTTGGATAAACAACCCTCAAAACACCAACTCTGAAATCCCAAATCACACCAAACACGTAAAAAAAACCCAGAGGAGAAGCTCTTGAGTGGATAGTAAATAACTTTTCCCTGTAGAACCAACTTCTTAGGAACCAAAAGCAAACTTTAATAGTCCTGACAATAAAAGAATAGAACTGTACCACACGTCCTATGCACGATCATGGATAAATATGTACAGAAATACAGTGAAACTTCCTCCACACAGCTACAAAGTGACACTTTGTGCAGACAAACAAACGGCCGCGTTCCTCACAGCGCCGCTAACAGACCATAGCAGAAGTGCCCTTACAGTGTCTGATAAAGCAAGTTAATACATTTTAATTATGTTTATGTAATTAAACAGTTAAACGAAGAAAAAAAAAACATAGTTACATGTTATAACTTCTTCAAGTACCTGAAATAAATTGGCTTTTGGATAAGCGTCGGCCTTTTTAGTCGCGGTATCACGTAAATTATCGTTTCGTCAGTGGTGACTAATTAAGAAGGGGGAAATAAGGCTTCATGAACGAGCTGGGAGTCGCCGGCTATGACAAACCAAAGCTCTGGGCTGCGGCAGTGCCGTATGTACACAGGGACCGGATCCATGCTGGCCCTGCCCGGCGGGACCGGGGACGGACACGGGGTGAGGGCGTCGATCCCAGGAGGAGCCGGCGGTGCCTCGGCCGTGCAGCAGGGCCGGAGCAGGGCCGGGAACACACCGGGAGCACGGCCGAGAGCACGGCCGGGAGCACGGCCGGGAGCACACCGGGAGCGCACCGGGAACACGGCCGGGAGCACACCAGGACGGCCGCGGGCACACGGCCGGGAGCA